>WNWK01021907.1:0-33415 GCA_009830355.1 Cherax destructor | reverse complement strand
AAAAAAGACAAATTTTTATTGTCCAGCAATGGGAGGGGCACTCTGTAAATCCATGTTCTTCGAATATCATACAGTGGGATTCTGAAACATAAAAGGACCTTAAATACCTTGTATATATATGTAAACAATAGTAAGTGATTGAACCAAGGTACAAATTTATTTACTTAGAACATTGTCTGAAGCTTTTGATTACTAATTCAAGAAAAATATTTGTGTCTAAACAAGAATTGGCAATGAAAGTTGGGGACCCGCATCAAAACATTATTATAATAGGAGGGAAAAACAACAGAAAAGGGAAAAAGGAAAACGATAAATGTTTTGTTTCTGCAAGCGGCAAAGGCTTCCATTTTCCCGACACCACATCATTTAAGAAACTCACAGGCTTATATCTCGGAAGTACTGGCCCTAAAATGTTTTTTTTAGCCTATCCTATTTATAAAAATGTGTTTTATTTTTGAAAAAAAGATTTTTTTTTTTTCAAAATATTCGGTCACTTTCGAGTGAACGTATATTCACGTGGACAGTTTAAGGGTTAATGTTAATGTAAACTAATGATATTGTATCTTTTTTATTTTAACTGTTTTCATGCAATTGATTTACTTAGTTACCTTTATTTTTATGATTACAATCATGACATAAGCCTTTTAGGTCATGCCGACATTATGGCTTGAGAGCATGGTCGCCGCGTACTTACACCCAAAATTCTAGTGCCTTCAAATCGAGTGGGAGAAAGCTGGGTTCACATGTGAGAGAATGGGTCTGTCCAGTTGCGAGTAAACAAAAAATTGAGGCACCCGATTTCGCGGGCGGATGATTCAGTGCGCCTTCGTCACCAGCCAAGCAAGGAATCCTTCACTCTCCGAGAACTGGGACCTTCACTTCTCAAGTGATAGTCCAAACACAGATTGATGTTATGAAGATGAATCTAATGGTTTTGAGGAGTTTTGACAGAAAGTAATGACCAGGATACCAGAAATAGTGATGAAAAAACCCAAACTATTATCAACTTTCCACCAAAAAGTTAAAATGACTTATTTGTGTATGCGTGATTGGGAAGAGTGGTAAGCATGGAGTGCGTGGGAAGGCTGTTCATGGTGTTGTAAACATAGCCAACATATACGTAGATTACTCTAGGGATTAACCCAAAAGTCTAGGACAAAAGTCGACGGACTTATTTGCAGGGGGGGGAAGACAGCATAGTTGGTGGGGAAAACAGTGGGGTGGTGGGGGAGGGCAGTGTGGTAGGAGGAGGGCAGTGGGTAGGAGGGAAGGGGGAGGGCGTCGGTGGGAAAGACAGCGTGGGCTTGTGTAAACAACAAGGCTGGCGGCTGACGGCCGGCCGATTGACTTTGGCTGTCTCTATCTCTGTCTGTCTGTCTGTCTCGTATCTATATCTGTATGTCTATCTCTGTCTACCCTGTCTATCTCTGTCTCAGAGGACACATAAATACAATTATACATAGTGTAAATTACCTAGATAACCAAAAATCCAGACAAAGGCTATACAGTCAACCTCCGTTTTCACGCTTAACCGTTCCTGAGGAATCGACTAAAACTGAAACACACGAAAAACTGAAACAATTTTCCCATAAGAAATAATGGAAATTCAATTAATCCGTTCCAGAAACCCAGAAGTTTGAAAAAAAAAAAAATTGGGGGCCTTAAAGATAGATTTACATGCACAAATGTATGAACTCAATGTGACACTTACCTTTATTGAAGACTGATGTTGCTGGATGGAAGAGAGGGAGGAGGGAGAGGAAGAGACCCTAATTTTGGAAGGGAATCCCTCCATAAGGACTCCAGGTACCAAGTCTTCATCTGGGGTCACTTCCCTTCTTCGTCTTTTAATCCCACTAGGACCAGCTTGTGAGTCACTGCACACCTGTGGCACTAAATATCTGTCCAGAGAGCTCTGTGTCTATCATCTCTTTAAAATGTCCGTAAAATGGGAAAAGAGATTGTCATTGAACATGTTGAGGAGATGGATTGCAACATAATAATAATAATATATTTATTTCGATGCAAGTTACAAGTATACATAGTTATTGGTAGTTACAATTATAAAACTGTAATGCAAGGAGAGCTTTGTCAGGGTGATGTTCCTCCACAAATGAATGCACCCTACTCCACATTGCACAAATCTCCTTAATCTCTGAAGAAGGCACCTTACATCTCTCTTCCTCCTTCATTGAAGCAATTTCCTGAGATCTGCTTTGATGGTGTTGCAGCTCAAGCTCTTGCAACTCTTCAGTGGTTAGATCTTCATTGTGGTCCTCCACCAACTCTTCCACATCCTGGCTACTCACATCCAACCCCATGCAATTCCCTAATGCCACAATACTTTCCACAACTTCCATAGGCTCCTCAGGGTCAGCCCCATACCCTTCAAAATCCCTCTCTTGGACACAATCTGGCCACAACTTCCTCCAAGCAGAGTTCATTGTCCTGGAAGTCACTCCCTGCCAAGCTTTATCTATAAGGCCTATGCAATGGAAGATATTGAAGTGATCCTTCCAGAACTCTTTTAGGGTCAATTCAGAGTCATTGGTCCCATCAAAGCACCTTTGAAACATTGCTTTGGTGTACAGTTTTTTGAAGTTTGCAATGACCTGCTGGTCCATGGGCTGGGTGAGAGGAGTGGTGTTAAGAGGCAAGAACTTCACTGTTACAAATTTGAAATCCTTAGACATTTGGTCTTCCAAATCTTGAGGATGAGCAGGAGCACTGTCCATTATCAGGAGGCACTTAAGCCCCAATTTATTGTCCAATAGATATTTCTTCACACTGGGGCAAAACACTTGATTAAACCATTCCAGGAAAATTTCCCTAGTGACCCATGCCTTAGGGTTAGACTTCCACATCACACACAATTTACTCTTGTCAACACTGTATTTCTTGAACACTCTGGGAGTTTCAGAGTGATACACATAAACTTCACTTTGAAATCCCCACTAGCATTACCACACAACATGAGAGTTAGCCTGTCTTTCATAGGCTTGTGTCCTGGCATTGCCTTTTCCTCCTGCGTGATGTAGGTCCTCCTTGGCATTGTCTTCCAAAAGAGGCCTGCTTTGTCACAATTAAACACTTGTTGGGGTTTGAAATTTTCAGCCTCTACATATTCTTTAAAGTCACGCACAAATTTTTCAGCCCCTTGTTTATCTGAAATGGCACCCTCACCATGCCTTACAACACTGTGTATGCCACATCTCTTCTTGAATTTTTCGAACCAGCCTTTGCTGGCCTTAAATTCATCAAAATCATCACTGGTTCCAGGCATTTTCTTGACAAGATCGGTATGCAACTGCCTTGTTTTTTCCCAAATTAATGACTTCACAACACTGTCACCAGCTAGCAGTTTTTCGTTTATCCACACCAACAACAATTTCTCCATATTTTCCATTGTTTGTGATCTCTGTTTCGTTATTGTATTCACCCTTTTCGCAACATTAGCTTCAGTGATTTCTTTTCTCTTAGCCACAACGGAACCGATGGTTGTTGGGGCCTTCTTGATATCCTGGCTTAGCTAATACGTACACCACTATCGTATTTTTCTATTATTTCTTTCTTCAGTTCTATGGTGTTCTCACTTTCTTTACCAAAGAACTGGCACTAGGAGCTTTTTTGGGCCCATGGTAGCTTATTTAGTAGTCACACACAATAATCAAGGCCAAAACAATGAATTGTTAATAAATGTTTTGTATGAACTCCTAGGGTGATGTTCACTCAAGCATAAACAATGCTACACTGCGTGACAATGTGTCACTGTAAGCTCAGTGAGAGTTCATAGGTATAACCGTTTCTGCTCACGTGACCAACCGTTGCAACCGTTAGCCCAATGTCAAAGGTCACCCATGTCAAAGGTCAATACTTGAACGCATGAGCCCTGCTCGGGCAGTGCCTCAGTCACCAGTCACAGTGTATAGAAGAACCAGGCTTGGCTCTTGAGATTCCACCCTGTCTATTGCCTTAATACACCAAGTTACCATCCCAAACTCGTCTCTTCATTACCTAATCTACGAAAGAACCTCCACGCAACAAATGGTGGCAGCTGGGCGAGATTTTGAGTAATTTGAGCAGATTTGACAAGAAGAAGAAGCCGGTGGAGAGAGTGCCGACGCGGGCGTCAATATCAACCGTCGCCAGCGACTCACCTTCCTCACCCGTGACGTCACCCATCCAAGACTCTTCTGACGCAGTGTCTCCAGTCTTCTGGCTTCTAATTGAAGTAAACCTTCGAAGAGTTGATCTGGTTTTGCAATTAAGCCAACAAGTAAGCCAGTTTATGGACAGAGCCTAAGCCAGCCTACAGTCATCCAGTGTCTCCTGTCATCCATCCAGTTCTTCACTGCTGTGTGCAAGCAACAGCATTCAGGTCCACTAGTCCAAAGGGCTTAAGCCAGCTTCTTCTGGAAAGCCAGATATACAAGTCAGTCAGTTCCAGCAAAGCCAGTTCCTTGAAGTATTGTCTCCAATCGCTCTGTGCTACAAGTTGGACGCTTGTCGTGATATTCACCATTCCTGTGGCTTATTGTACAAAAGCCACCTGGGTTAGTAGGCGCTCCACTGCCGTGAGAATTAGTGTAATGGCCAAACGCCGTGACGTCATCTCAGCATGGGTGTCCCAGAGAGTCGAGCAGCCCTGACATCATCCCATGCTCGCCGCTCACACTGGAGTGTAAACAAACCACCCACTCATACCACCACTACCAGCCAATACTTTGTGGTATTTTCTACCCTATCTTGGGTTCGCAGTATTGTTTCGGCTCATAGCAAGTCGAGAGTGTCTTCCTTCATCCCAGAGCGCCAACGTAAAAGCTTGCTGTGTGAGTTCCTGTGTAAGCACATTTCTCCAAGATCGTCAGCAATCACCACCAGCCAGCGTCCAGGAAAATATTCTCACTCCACCTACATTCGCCGTCCATTCTTCATGAGAGACATGTTGTTAAAAACTAATTGCGTGTGTGCGAGACATTTAGCAGTGAATTTTCTTAGTGACATTTAAAGACTTGTGTTTTCAGTGTTCTTGAAAATTCATTTACATTATCTCTTACAGCTTTTCATGTGTTCCGTGTCTCATTTTATATCTATGTTCTTTTGGTTAATTCGCACACATGCAGTAAGTACTTTTGTGTACCAATTTTCTTGTTTTTTGTTTGTTTTTGGTGTGCAGTATAATACTTTTTTCCAGTTTCTCAGTGCAGTATTTAATTTGTTGCTTATTATTTCTGTCTGTGTATATATTATTCAATGTTTATGCCCCAGTGTTCCTAGTTGCATATTTCATTTTCCTGTGTGCCATTCAGTGTGTTCCATTAATTTTGTGCCAGTATCTCACCTGTTTTAGTTCAACAGACAGTATACATTTTTTTTTTTGTGTCAGTGTCTCATTTTTTTTAATTTTGCAGAACCTGTTCATACAACATATTTTGTTTGAGCAAGAACTATCCTTATATCAATTTTTACATGCAAGATCTTATTGCATAAATTATCACATTCACCGACTGAATCTTGTTGTGTTGTGTATTCTTCTGCAAAACTAAGTTTTATTTTTATTTCAGTTTGTGTATTATTGTCTTTAGTTGATCTTATCAATAATTCCCTTGAACAAATTCACTCTTAATCTTCATATTTAAAGTAAAGTAATATTCATTATTCTCTTATTTTCACTAGTTATTTCAATTGAACTAAGAGTTAAAGTGTTCATTCTCCTTGTGCCCAGTGTAACATTGCTTTAATTGATGCAGTAAATTGTTTGTACAAAACCAAACATTGATTACACTTTAAAATTATTTTCCAGCTCCTCAAACAATTTTTTTTGAATTACAGTAACTTATTCCATTTTACTCTGTGTTATCCTGACAAGTGCTAATAATTCAATGCAAGTTGTCAGCATCATAGTTAATTCTTTCTGCCAGCAATGCACATTGAATTCTAGTGTCCTTTTCTTTTAAGAAAATTTGTTTTTCCAGTAATTTTCCAGTTGCATACAATTTATTGATTGTATTTCTTCTTTGCATTGATTTATTATTTCTCATCTAGTAATTTTGTTGAATTCCAAAGTAGAGAGTGCTCATTTTGCAGTTAGTTCAAGTTAAAGCTAGATTGTTTTTATTTTAGTGTGTTGAATTTCTTGCCAAGTCAATTTCAGTGAGTTATCTTTCTTTAGTGTTTTAGTGCAATTATTTATCATTACTTATGCAGTATAGTTAACAATTCCTACCAGTTAAGCTATTTTATGCTGTATACTTGTGTTAATTTTGTTTTCATTTAAATTCTTGTTTAATTGCTCAAGTCATGTCTCAAGAAAATGTAACTTGTAATGGGCGAGTGTTGCCAGTCAAGGCAATGACGTGGGACAGCCTATTCAGAATCAATCGACTAACGAACGACAAAAGACTCCTCGTCCCTCTAATTACTCTCGGATCCCATTGATTCACTACCACTTTTTAATGGTACCCAGACAGTCTTGACGACTGGTTCCTGAATCCATTCAAGGGCAAGCTCTGTAGAAAGTCCTCCATCGGAGGAGCGTCTTATCACTATGGCAAAAGAATCCTTGGCTAGGTCGCCAGCTGCTAATAACGTGTTAACCCTTTTGCGTATGAAAGAATTTAAAGGTCTAACAAAATGGGAAGAATATGAATCAAGATTATGTAAGTTTCTCAATCCATAGGAAGCTGTAGATCCGTTTATCGTACTAAAGGAATTAGTGAATGCGGTCCCTAGGCCCGATGAAGAGCTGTGCCAATTTGCCTTCCGGTTAGATGCCCTCCTATCATCATTTGTGACGGGATTCCAAAAATCTTCCTTCTTCCCTTCTGGCCATGTAATGGATGTTTGGTCAGTTGGTAAATTCGCAGCTTATGGTGCCATTAAGCAATTGATGCCGCCTACAGCAGTATATGCTTATAAGGCAAGTCCCTTAACAGTCAGTGTCGAACCCCTTGAAGCTCTCGGACATGTCCGTGATTTGTGTCCTCCTAGATCGTTCCTCACCGTAGGTCGGTACAATCCACATTACCTGAGCTACAGGGACTCAGTCCCGCCTGTTGCTTTGTGAACCCGGCAAGGTCCTAGTAACTATCGTTCCGCTTCTTCATCCAAAGGGAGTGTAAAAGTCAGTATGCTCATAGTAATCGTAACGCCTATAGTGACTACAAGAGACGTACTGCTGCAACTGTGGTTATAGAGGTCATATTGCAGTAAACTGTCCTGACAATGCCTCTAAGAAACGTCGTACTGTCGAAGAGCCCTATCCAGAATTACCTTATTGCACTTATCACAGGATAGCTGGCCATGATACTTCTGAGTGTAATGCTTGAATAACCAGGGTATTTCAGATCCTTCCGGGGACTCTCATACGGAGAAATAGAAGAGGGAATAGAGGCCATGGTTCTCAGCCTAATAACCAGAACCAAGCACAGTTTGCAACTGGGGAATCCGAGCGCCCCAGTCAGACCGCCCCTGGTGACAGTAGGAGATACCGAGTACTCCATCCCATCCAAAATCCTTCGAGGCCTGTGAATCTCGATGGAGAGGATTGCAGTGATGCAACTCCAGTAGTTGATGATGATTGCCCTATAGAAGAGATAAATGAGGTAATTAATGATGAAATTCAAGTGATCGATGATACTTTGGAGATGAGGTGGAAGAAACCTTTGCTGATGAAAATCCGCCATCTTGTTTGCATATTAGTTCCAGTGCAAATATGGGTCCTTTAGTAGAAGGATCCATGTGATGGTGCACCCATCCATGTGTTTATGGATTCTGGGCCAAGTCAATATCATCAGGTCTAGTTTGTTTAGGGATAAGCAGCTAAAACATGTCCTTCTCATAGAACCAGCTCGTGTGTCCACCCTTCGTGGTGTTGGGTTCTCATTACGTGTCAGAGGTCGGGCTACTCTTACTTTCTCCATCCAAGGTGAGAATTAACCACTTCCTTCCTTGTCATTGATAAGATTAGTTTCCCGGGGACCTTCACTCGGATTTGCTGCCACGAGAGATTTCCGAATGTGCTTGACCCTTACCGATCAGTCCCAAATCGATGACCTAGTTGTACCATTTTGGGTTATCAACTGGGATCCGAGGTCTGCCATACAGCTGCAGAGTTTACAGATCGGATTAAGTACTTGCAAGACGATATGTTACTAGTACGTGCTAGCGACCAGGCACTGGAAATCTTGTCACTCAAGTCTGTGTTCACCCTCAACAAATTTAGACATGCAAGATAGTGCCCAGCCTACTCAGGTGCCGGAGGTTCCGACAGCCTTGAGTGCTGAGTTTATCTCTGCAATGCCGACTAATTCAAGTAGTAGTTTCTCCACAGGGGACGCCTTGTCGGAAAACAATTATTTGAAATTAGTAATGCAATCTCTTGTCGACGCCACGTGCCGTCTGCAGAAAGATACCTCTGTAGCAGCTAGTGCCCTCACTAGAGTGTCTTCTGTTGTCCCCATGTTCCAGATGGTGACAATGTCCTAGTTGACAGTAATTCCTGTAGAGTGAAGGGTTTATTTGTTGAGCCATCTTTACATACTGTCCAAGACAGCAAGATATTCCTGCTTGTCGCTAATACCTTGGGTCACAGTGTTCGACTCAGAGCCAATACCATCATTGTTGACCTTGTTCACTACCCTTACCCTATTTGGGTTGAGGATGAGTTGTCACCTGACCGGGTGGGTGCTTATTTCAACCAGGGAGGATCCATCCACTTCACAGGACCATTCTATTCCACCAGTAGAAGAGAAAGACTTGGCTTCTACTGACTTTCCAGACGAAGTCGGACGGTTGTTGAATTTGTTGAATAAACACCATAGAGCAATTGCCTTACCAGGTGAGAAGATGGGTTTAATGAACCTATTGTCCCATATTATCCCATTGAACCGGTACCAGACCAATTTACCTGCGTACAGGATGCCGCATTCGCGTATCGTCGCAGGAATTAATAAAAAAGATCGCTTGACGACGGTGTTATCGCACGCAGCAACTCACCCTGGAATGTGCCCTTTAAACCTAGTAACTAAGAAGGACGGTACTTGGCGCCCAGTGATTGACTTTAGGAAGGTAAATGCAAAAATGATTCCAGATCGTTTCCCCACTTCCATCTTGACCCTTGTAATATAGGAGATAATAAGTGTCTTCGACCTCGATTTGTTATATGGTTTTGCAAGTCCATTTCACGGGACAGCCAAGAGCTCACCGCATTCTCCACTCCCAACAGGTCATTTCAAATTCTGTCGTATGGCCTTGATTAAGATCTTCGCCATCCATTCTCGAGGCTCATGACTAATATCTTTAGAGGCCTTATAAGAAAAGACCTAATGGTATATTTAGATGACGTAATTGTTATGTTCGAGGATGTAGACAGCATTTAGAAAGACTGGAGAAGGTACCAGTAAGTCGAAGAAGCCAATCTAAAGATCAAACTGTCCAAATGTCAATTTTTCAGATCAGAAATTAAGTTTCGGGTCCATAGTCACCCTAGATGGGTTATGACTGACAGTAAAGTAGATGCAGTATTGAATTTTCCAACTCCCAAAACTGCTGATGTCGTAGATCTGGGGCTTAGCAGGTTTTTATAGGTCAACATCGCCAATTTTTCTCGATAACAGCTCCTCTTAACTGAGTTGCTAAGAAAGATGCTCCATTTGTTTGACCTTCCCAGGAAAGCATTTCAAACCTTGAAAGAAAGATTAACTTCTGCTCCAATCTTAAAATTCCCAGATTTTAAAGCCTTTTTATTTAACCACTGATGCTGGTTAATAGGCATTGGTGCAGTTCTTGTACAGAAGATCGATAGTAAATACAACGCAGTTGATTTGCTAGTCGAGTCCTTACAAAGGCTGAAAGGAATTATACAGTAATCGAGCAAGAAGCCTTAGCAATAGTGTGGTCTTTAAAACACTTCCGAGACATAATTTATCAGTACCGTCCATGTCTTGACAGATCATGCACCTCTAATACCATTATTCCAGGGAAAAAACAACCTATTGGAAGATAGCCAGATGGTCTTTGACTATCCAAGAGTTCAATCCTACCTTGAACACTTACCTGGCAAGTCCAAATGTAGTTGCAGATGCTTTATCTACAATTAGCTAGTAACTGCTGATCCTCCGTTTAGTGCTGAGGATGTAAAGAATGCCCAAAGAACAGATCCCTTGTGGTCTGGGTGACTCGATTCCTGCTCCAGGGAAAATCTTATTCTTACTGGAAGCCACCAGCACCTATCAGTGACTTTGTTATGAACCAAGAATTACGTATCGCGAACCGAGCTGGGAACACCTAGTAGACAGGCATACTAGTTACTAATCCTCAGTCACTAAGTAAAAGTAGCTTACAGCTAATATCACGATGACCAGGTGTTGCACACCCTGCATGGATCGCTCATTAAAATGCCAGATTGAAGTACTTTTCTGTATGGAACTGAATACCTAGTATATAAATGTAGTGTTTGTATGAAACACAAGGGTAATATCAATGGTCCCAATCCTATCCAGATGTATCCCACTACTAGTGAGCCATGGGAAAGAGTTGCAATAGATCTGCTAACTAATTTTCAATGTACAAAGCAAGGCATAAACATCTGTGTGTGATGGTCGATCATTTCACCAGATATTGTGAGTTAGTTCCTATTCCAGACAAGACTGGCGAGACAGTAGCTAAAGCGTTTGGAACGTATAATCTGTAGACATACCACTCCTAAATCCTTAGTATCCAATAATGGAGGTGAGTTTTGCAACGAGATTCTAGAAAACCTATGTGCCTTGTATAAGATTACTAAATCAACCATTGTTCCACACCATCCTGCCAGCAATGGTTTAGCAGAAAGAACTAATAAAAAAGTACTCGATGTCTTGAGAGCCACTGTTAATCCCAATAGTTCAACCTGGGATGAAGTTATACCTGATGTTCAATGTGCTATAAATTCTGCTTTCAATGCTTCTATAGGTGATACGCCACATTACGCCTTGTATGGTGTTGACAAGCGTTTGCCTTATGAGTTGCTATATTCTAATCCAAAACCGTCGTATAACCCTGATGATTTCATAGCAACTCGTGCCAGCCAAGCTCAGAGTGTTTTCAGAAGAATCCGTGAAACGCTTCATAAGTCAACAGTAGAATTTACTAGAGTAAGTAATTCTCGAGCTAAACCAACTAAAATTAAAATAGGTTCGAGAGTAATGATTACTAATTTTAATAAAACTTCTGCAATGCCTAAATTAGACCAAAAGTTTGTTGGCCCGTATCGAGTAGTCAAACATATCAATAGCAATAAATATAAAGTTAGAGAACTAAGTACGGGTCAGTTTAAGGAATCGCATTTGGATCATATGAAGTTAGTATGCGATGATGACGAAGTCCCTGACACCCCTGACAATCAGACAAGTGAGACAGAAACTGATAATTCTCCTGTTGCTGTACCCTCTACCTCTAATGATCAGTCAGATCAACCTGAATGTCGTTATTCCCTACGTACACGACAAGTGTTGAGAAATCCCCAAGTATCATTTGTGGATACCAGTGTAGATCCTCCTCAATCAGAAGTTGAGTTACCTATTGTAACAGAGTTTGATCCACCCAGAGATGATAATCATACAGCCTATATCAATCTCACCCTAGCAGAGTTGGGGTTAAATGTAAATAACCTGTATAGATAAATACAGTGGTACCCGACTTACGATATTTTTTCATTCCAGAATGCTGTTCAAGTGCCATTACCAAACGAATTTATCTCCATAAGAAATTACAGTGGTACCCCGACTTACGATGTTATCATCTTACGTTATTTTCGATAACCGATATTTATAACGTAAGAAATTTGACTGTGACTTACGATGTTTGCTTCGCCTAACACATTCGTACGGACGTGTCCGCTTGGCGCCCAGCTGACGCGCACTCCAGGGAGCGTCAGTGCTATTGTTTACAAGCGAGAGCGACCACTCACCCACACCCACGCATTCATACCAGTATATTGTCATTATTCCACTGTTTTTAGTGCTTGCAACTGCTAAATAAGCTACCATGGGTCCAAGGAAAGCTCCTAGTGGTAAGCCTGTGGCAAAGAGGAACAGAAATATATATACGATAGAACTGAAGGAGATAATAGAAAAATATGAAAGTGGAGTGCGTATCAGTGAGCTGGCCAGGCTGTATGGTAAACCCTTTTCTACCATCGCTACCATTGTGGCCAAGAAAATTCAAGTAAAATCAAGGAAGCTGTTGTTGCAAAGGTTCATGTGTGATCACAAAACACAGACCACAAGTGCTGGAAAATGTGGAAAGGTTGTTGTTGGTGTGGGTCAACGAAACGGTTAGCAGGAGATACTGTTTCGGAGGCAATAATATGTGAAAAGCAAGGCAGTTGCATGATGATCTCCTTAAGAAAATGCCTGCACGAGTGATGAAGTGAGCGATTAAAGCCAGCAGAGGCTGGTTTTACAAATTTAAGAATCGAAGTGGCATACATAGTGTTGTGAGGCATGGTGAGGCAGCCAGTTGTGACAAAAGTGCGGCTGAAAAATATGTGCCTGAATTCCAGGAGTACCTAGAGGCTGAACAATTCCTCCCCAACAAGTGTTTAATTGTGATGAAACAGGCCTGTTTTGGAAGAAATGCCCAACAGGACCTACATTACTCAGGAGGAAAAGGCACAGCCAGGACATAAGCCTATGAAAGACAGGCTAACTTTGATGCTTTGTGCCAATGCCAGTGGTGATTGCAAAGTGAAGCCTTTACTGGTGTATCTTTTGAAAATCCCTGAGTGTTTGGCAGATGCGGTGTCAGCAAGTCTAACTTGTGTGTGATGTGGAGGTCTAACAAAAGGCATGGGTCACAAAGGACATTTTCTTAGATTGGTTCAATGGCGTGTTTGGCCCCAGTGTGAAGAAATATCTATTGGACAATAATTTGCCACTTAAGTGCCTCCTGATAATGAACAATGCTCCTTGTCATCCTCCAAACTTGGTAGAGAAAATTGTGGAGTTGTTTAAATTCATCAAAGTGAAGTTCTTGCCCCCTAATACCACTCCTCTCCTCCAGCCCATGGACCAGAGGTCATTTCCAACTTTAAAAAACTCTACACCAAAGCAATGTTTCAAAAGTGCTTTGATGTGACCACAGACATGAATATAACCCTAAGAGAATTTTGGAAAAAAACATTTCCATATGCTGCATTGTGTACACCTTATAGGTAAGGCTTGGGAGGGAGTGACTACCAGGACTTTGAACTCTGCCTGGAGAAAATTGTGGCCAGACTGTGTCCTAGAGAGGGATTTTGAAGGTTTTGGGGCTGAGCCTCAGAACCCTGAGCATGAGCCTGAGCCTGAGCCTGTTGTTGAAGAAATTGTGGAATTGGGCAAGTCTTTGGGGTTAGAGGTGAGTGGTGAGGATGTGGAACAGTTGGTAGAGGAGCACAAGGAAGAGCTAACCACTGAAGATCTGCAAGAGCTTCAACAGCAACTGGAACAAGAGACCAGTGGTCAGGACAATGGTTCAGAGGAGGAGGAGGAGGTGGAACAAAAATGGAAGAATGTGCCTTATTCAAGGATTAGGGAGATCTGTGCCAAATGGAGTGATGTGCAAGCATTTATGGATGAATATCACCCTAATCATGCTGTTGCAGGCCGTGCTGGCAACCTGTACAATGACACAGTGGTGTGTCATTTCAGAAATGTGTTAAAGAATCGCCAGACACAGAGCTCCCTGGACAAATTTGTTGTTAGAAAGAGGTCCAGTGACTCTCAAGCTGGTCCTAGTGGCATTCAAAGAAAAAGGGAAGTAACCCCAGAAAAGGACTTGGTACCTGCAGTGTTAATGGAAGGGGATTCCCCTTCCAAACACTAGCATACTACTCCACCTTCTCCCCTCCTCCCGTCCTCCACACATCAACAACTCTTCAATAAATGTAAGTGACATGTTATTGTTCAATATTTACATGTGTATTTAGGTATTCTTTATTAAATTCTTTATTATTTAATGTCAAAAAGTTCTAAAAAATATTTTATTTAACTACTTTTGGAAGTCTTGGACGGATTAAATTTATTTCCATTATTTCTTATGGGGAAAATTGATTCGTGTAACGATTGTTTCGCCTTAAAATATGCCCTCTCTGACGGATTAATATCGTAAGTCGGGGTACCACTGTATGTAAAATAGACTAGTCCTTTTAGACCCCCAAAATTACACTTACAAAAGCATTTAAAAAAATAAACTTACATAAAAGGGTGAGTTTGGGGACCATCGTAAGTCGGGGTACCACTGTATGTAGTAAGCGTTTAACTGTGTTATAATATCTACTTAGTATTATTCAAAAAAAAAAAAATTTTTTTTTTAACGTGTTCACGTTCTCTCCGAGTTCTGAGAATTAACAGTATAGATTTGAGTGCACCAGATCTACCTTGTCTGTTAATCACTACCTTCTTGTAAATATATTTCCTCAGAATTCGTAGATCACATGAAGACAATTCGATCGATCGACATATATTAATTTTCTTTCTCTTTTATCATGATTTTCTAGAAATGAGCTCATTTAGTTAATTAATTCCTATGTATCATGATATATCATATAGTAAAGTAGATTGTTCTGTCACGATAAGATCCATGTGAAGTATAATATTCAACTGTTGTGTACTTTGATATTGTATAGAATCAGCTCAGAGTCGTAAGCCTGTTGTCTTTAGTTTGTATAGAGGTATGTCGAGACAACATATGTACCGTAGCCGAGCTGTCACTGTAAGCTCAGTGAGAGTTCATTGGGTATAACCGTTTCTGCTCACGTGACCAACCGTTGCAACCATTAGCCCAATGTCAAAGGTCACCCATGTCAAAGGTCAATACTTTGAACGCTATGAGCCCTGCTCGGGGCAGTGCCTCAGTCACCATCCGGACACCGTGTATAGAAGAACCAGGCTTGCGGCTCTTGAGATTCCACCCTGTCTATTGCCTTAATACACCAAGTTACCATCCCAAACTCGTCTGTTCATTACCCAATCTACGAAAGAACCTCCACGCAACAAATGTGCGTGGGTGGCGGTCTACGGCCTTTGTATGTGCGGGGCACTGGTGGACAGGTTCCGTACCAAGCACAAAAACAGAGGTAATCACCCGAAAATGGAGGTAAATTTTCCCGGAAAAAACTGCACGAAAACGGAAACACACGAAAACAGAGATACACGAAAACGGAGGGTTGACTGTACTGTGCTTGTAGATATAATGCATAGCAAGCATGACTGGCATTTAACCCATAAATGGTCAAAACGTATATATACGTTAGTACCGCTACTGCTCCAAACGTATATTTACGTTTTATTTTTCCTGCCTCCAAATTTGGCACGATTGGCCTGAGATGCCTGGTCAGCATAGAATGGGTCTTAGCCCTTGGTGTGCACTGTATTAAAAAAATCTGGGGCCACTTAGTACCTTGTGGGAGCACCAGTTCAATTGAGCGCCAGCTGGAGCAAACAGCGCGGCAAACACATGGGATTCACTGATTTCATGTAGTATTAACTCTCCCATTTTAAGGGGAAAGTGATGTTGACCTCGAGTTTAGTGGCTCTGAGGTGGATGTGGCCATAAGTGGTCGAGGAAATATAAAAAAACCTTGATAATAACCCATGTGCAACATCCTTTCAGAATGTCTGATAACCTATGCCTGTCTATCTCTGTCTGTCTGTCTGTCTATCTCTGTCTTCTGTCTGTCTTGTCTTGTCTATCTGTCTATCTGTCTTTGTCTATCGTCTACTGTCTATCTGTCTTTGTCTATCGTCATCTGTCTATCTGTCTATCTGTCTATCTGTCTATCTGTCTATCTGTCTATCTGTCTATCTGTCTATCTGTCTATCTGTCTATCTGTCTATCTGTCTATCTGTCTATCTGTCTATCTGTCTATCTGTCTATCTGTCTATCTGTCTATCTTCTTCTGTCTATCTGTCTATCTGTCTATCTGTCTTCTGTCATCTGTCTATCTGTCTATCTGTCTATCTGTCTATCTGTCTTCTGTCTATCTGTCTCTCTGTCTATCTGTCTATCTGTTCTGTCTATCTGTCTGTCTATCTGTCTTCTGTCTATCTGTCTCTGTCTATCTGTCTCGTCTATCTGTCTATCTGTCTTCTGTCTATCTGTCTCTGTCTATCTGTCTTCTGTCTATCTGTCTCTGTCTATCTGTCTCTGTCTATCTGTCTCTGTCTATCTGTCTCTGTCTATCTGTTTTCTGTCTATCTGTCTCTGTCTATCTGTCTCTGTCTATCTGTCTCTGTCTATCTGTCTCTGTCTATCTGTCTCTGTCTATCTGTCTCTGTCTATCTGTCTCTGTCTATCTGTCTCTGTCTATCTGTCTCTGTCTATCTGTCTCTGTCTATCTGTCTCTGTCTATCTGTCTCTGTCTATCTGTCTCTGTCTATCTGTCTCTGTCTATCTGTCTCTGTCTATCTGTCTCTGTCTATCTGTCTCTGTCTATCTGTCTCTGTCTATCTGTCTCTGTCTATCTGTCTCTGTCTATCTGTCTCTGTCTATCTGTCTCTGTCTATCTGTCTCTGTCTATCTGTCTCTGCTATCTGTCTCTGTCTATCTGTCTCTGTCTATCTGTCTCTGTCTATCTGTCTCTGTCTATCTGTCTCTGTCTATCTGTCTCTGTCTATCTGTCTCTGTCTATCTGTCTCTGTCTATCTGCTCATCTGTCTCTGCATCTGTCTCTGCTTCTATCTGTCTGCTGTCTATCTGTCTCTGTCTATCTGTCTCTGTCTATCTGTCTCTGTCTATCTGTCTCTGTCTATCTGTCTCTGTCTATCTGTCTCTGTCTATCTGTCCTGCATCGTCTCTGTCTATCTGTCTCTGTCTATCTGTCTCTGTCTATCTGTCTCTGTCTATCTGTCTCTGTCTATCTGTCTCTGTCTATCTGTCTCTGTCTATCTGTCTCTGTCTATCTGTCTCTGCTATCTGTCTCTGTCTATCTGTCTCTGTCTATCTGTCTCTGTCTATCTGTCTCTGTCTATCTGTCTCTGTCTATCTGTCTCTGTCTATCTGTCTCTGTCTATCTGTCTCTGTCTATCTGTCTCTGTCTATCGTTCTGTTCGTCTGTCTATCTGTCTCTGTCTATCTGTCTCTGCTATCGTCTCTGCTATCTGTCTCTGTCTATCTGTCTCTGTCTATCTGTCTCTGTCTATCTGTCTCTGTCTATCTGTCTCTGTCTATCTGTCTCTGTCTATCTGTCTCTGTCTATCTGTCTCTGTCTATCTGTCTCTGTCCTATCTGTCTCTGTCTATCTGTCTCTGTCTATCTGTCCTGCTATCGTCTCTGCTATCGCTCTGCTATCGCTCTTGTCTATCTGTCTCTGTCTATCGTCTCTGTCTATCTGTCTCTGTCTATCGTCTCTGTCTATCGTCTCTGTCTATCTGTCTCTGTCTATCTGTCTCTGTCTATCTGTCTCTGTCTATCTGTCTCTGTCTATCTGTCTCTGTCTATCTGTCTCTGTCTATCTGTCTCTGTCTATCTGTCTCTGTCTATCTGTCTCTGTCTATCTGTCTCTGTCTATCTGTCTCTGTCTATCGTCTCTGTCTCTCGTCTCTGTCTCTGTCTCTGTCTATCTGTCTCTGTCTATCTGTCTCTGTCTTCTGTCTCTGTCTTCTGTCTCTGTCCTGTCTGTCTCTGTCTATCTGTCTCTGTCTATCTGTCTCTGTCTATCTTTTCTCTGACTCTGTCTATCTCTGTCTCACAGGTACACAAATACAATTATACATAGTGTAAATTTCCTAGGATAACCCAAAAATGCAGACAAAGTGCTATACAGTGGACCTCGTTAACGAATACCCCGGAAATCGTGCAATTATGTAAGTATAATTTTGTAAGTTCTTGTGGAAGTGTATTTTTGGGGGTCTGAAATAGACTAACCTACGTGAAATTTTTCCTTAAGGGAGTAAATTCGTTCGGTAATGGCACTTGAGCAGACTTCAGGAGTGAAGTTTTTACGAAACTCGGGGGTCCACTGTACTCTGCTTGTAGATATATTGTGTAAACTTGACTGGCAAATAAGTACAGTGGTACCTCAATTAACGATGGTCGCCAAACATGCCCTTTTATGTAAGTTTATTTTTTTAAATGCTTTTGTAAGTGTATTTTTGGGGTCTAAAAGGACTAGTCTATTTTACATTATTCCTTATGGGGATAAATTCGTTTGGTAATGGCACTTGAACAGCATTCTGGAACGAAAAAATATCGTTAACCGAGGTACCACTGTATTTACACTTGCTCAGAAACCAGACGTGACGACGCAGTCGTGTGTAATACCTGTTGGTTCAGGAGTGGCTCTCTCTGAGACGGGAGAGCTAGACGCTAGACAGACAGATAGACAGAGAGCTTGACAGACAGAGCTTGACAGATAGACAGTGAGCTTGATAGACAGAGCTTGACAGATAGACAGTGAGCTTGATAGACAGAGAGCTTGACAGACAGAGAGCTTGACAGACAGAGAGCTTGACAGACAGAGAGCTTGACAGACAGATAGACAGAGTTTGACAGACAGATATGTTTGTGTAACAGTGAAAACAGAGGGGGATGCTCATCAAATGTCACCCCTTATCTTATCACTGTCAGCAGTGGACTGACTTGTCTTACATCACACTTCAAGGGAACTTATTATTCTTATTTTTATTATTATTATTATTCCTATTATTATTATAATTATTATTATAATTATTATTATACTCCCACGTATCTAAAACACTGCTGGGACCTATAGATACTTTGTATATATTCCTAGACAATAGTAAATGACCAAGGCAGGTGTAAATGTCCACCTGTCAGTGGTTTGTGGCAATTTGAGTACAATTTCAGTACCTAATATTAGTGTCAGAACAATGAACTACTATAAATTGTAATTATCAGAACATAAAAATTATATAAAATAATATAAAAACGAGAAAAAAAGGTATATCGGCAACACTTCTGCAAGCGGCAGATCTCGATGTTGCCATCAGGTGAGCATCCAGTGCCAACTTCTCGGCCTCATATCTCGGTAAGTACTGACCCTAAAAAAAAAAATTATCCTGTAACACTTAGAAAAATGTGCTCTTTATTTCTATAAAAAAAAACTATTTTTTTTTTCAAAATATTCGGGGCACTGGGGTAGTGAACGTATACGTATATACGTTCGGACCATTTACGGGTTAATATGTGCGTCGTGTGTAATACCTGTTGGTTCATGAGTGGCTCTCTCTCTGAGACAGAGAGAGAGACAAGCAGAGAGACAGAAAGAGACAAGCAGACAGACAAAAAGACAGATAAGCAGAGACAGAGATAAACAGAGCTAGACAGATAGACAGAAAGCTAGACAGACAGACAGGTTTATGTGTAACAGTGAAAACAAATAAAGCCAAGGCAGAGTACGCTCATCAAATGTCACCACTACTGCACTGTCAGCAGTGGTGTGCACTCGTCTTACACCATGCTTCAAGTAAACTTATTGTTATTATATACTCCCTCACATCCAAAATATTGCTGGGACCTATAAATATTATGTATATATTTCTAGACAATAGTATGTGACTAAGGTAGGTGAAAATATTGACCTGTCAATGTTTGTGCATGACAGTGTCCACCGTTGAAGACACTGCAAGACTCCAAGCAGACATCAACCAAATCTTTAAATGGGCTGCAGAAAACAATACGAAGTTTAATGATGAGAAATTTCAATTACTCAGATATGGAAAACTTGAGGAAATTAAAATCTCATCCGAGTACAAAACAAATTCCAACCACACAATAGAGCGAAAAACTAATGTCAAAGAACTGGGAGTGATCATGTCAGAGGATCTCACCTTCAGGGACCATAACACCGTAACAATCGCATCTGCTAGAAAAATGACAGGATGGATAAAGAGAACCTTCAAAACCAGGGATGCCAAGCCCATGTTGACACTTTTCAGGTCGTTTGTTCTATCTAGGCTGGAATATTGCTGCACACTAACTGCACCTTTCAAGGCAGGTAAAATTGCTGACCTAGAATATGTGCAGAGAACCTTCACGGCACGCATAACTGCGATAAACCACCTCAATTACTGGGAACGCTTGAAGTTCCTAAACCTGTACTTCCTAGAACGCAGGCGGGAGAGATACATTATTATATACACGTGGAAAATTCTCGAGGGATTAGTACCAAACTTGCACATGAGAGTCACTCCCTACGAAAGCAAAAGACTCGGCAGGCGATGTAACATCCCCCCAATGAAAAGCAGGGGTGCCACTAGCACGTTGAGAGACAACACAATAAGTGTCAGGGGCCCAAGACTGTTCACCTGCCTCCCAGCATACATCAGGGGGATTATCAACAAACCCCTGGTTGTCTTCAAGCAGGCACTGGACAGGCACCTAAAGTCGGTACCTGACCAGCCAGGCTGTGGTTTGTACGTTGGACTGCGTGCGGCCAGCAGTAACAGCCTGGTTGATCAGGCTCTGCTGATCCAACATGAGGCCTGGTCACAGACCGGGCCGCAGGGGCAATGACCCCTGGAACTCTCTCCAGGTATACTCCAGGTACGAGTGAATATACAGTGGACCCCCCGGTTTACGTTCACCTCCAAACTCGAACAATTATGTAGGTGTATTTTTGGAAGTGCTTTTGTAAGTGTATTGTTGGGGGTCTAAAAGGACTAATCTAATTTACATTATTCTTTATAGGAACAAATTCGTTTGGTAATGGCAATTGAAACAGCATTCTGGAACGAATTAATAACCTAAACCGGGGGTCCACTGTATACACAATATGCCTTATATTGGTCTCACAGGCCATAAAAGTTACTTGAAAAATAAAATATTAAAAATAAAAGAAAAAAGTAGAATAGAAGTAATTATAATATTACAGAGTGACCGGCAGTCGGTGATGTTGCAGTAAGCGGTTCACTTTCTCTCAACTTCACGCCTCTATATCTCGGTAATTATTGATCGCAAATTTTTTTTTTTTTCTATAACACTTAGAAAAATATTCTTAAGATTTTGGTAAGAAAAAATAATTTTTTTTCGAATATTTTTTGACCCTCAGCAGGAATTCAGGATGAGAGGTCTCAATGCTGAAAGGGTTAATTCAACACTACCTAATAACTAGGCTGTTAACAGTAAGATATAACAAGGACACCAGTGAAATAAATCACTGACTTTTATGGAAATTTATCCTGGGTAATTTACATGTTACAATGTAAGACAATTGTACATAAATAAACTTAAGAAAGATGAGTGATAAGATTTTGTTGGGATTATTAACCATGGGAGAGTTAGCCAACCAGGAAAACCCAACAAAGTATTATTGGGGTACGTTATATTTTACTGAGATCCTTTAATCTTGTCCCCCAAGATGCCACCTGCAACAGTCCACTAATGCCCAGGTACCTACTTACTGCTAGGTGAACAGTGACAGCAGGTGTAAGTTGACTAACACCCAGATACCTACCTACTGCTAGGTGAGCAGTGACAGCAGATGTAAGACAGGTGTGAGAGAATCAACTAGAGGAAACAACCTGTTTAACTTGGTTGGTTCTTGCCAACAAAGAATCACTAATTAATAATCTTGAGGTTAATGATGAGCTTGGGGAAAGCGATCACAAATGACTTGATTTATATGCATCGTGGAATTACCCAAATAACTGCAATCAAGTCTCTGTCCCAGACTTCAGCTTTGCCAAATTCATTGTAGACAGTAAGCCTACTGCTACTTCTCTTAGTCCCCCCTTTGGAGCGAGTTGTTGTGGGCCTAGTTTCCCTGCGTGCCACCAAAGGGTACTGCCTCAAGACATACACAATGCCTCTCTCTCACTTGACACCCAGCGGCCTACCTGTTAACAGCTCCCTTCCATGGACTGGCTTCGGCACACCCCATACTGCCCGCTGTGAACCCCATTATTACAATAAAGTAGAAGTTAGTCAATGGCCGTATATCTCACTTACCTCTACACTACCTGGTAAGTTACTAGATCAACCCAAAAGACAGTTAAAACATTATGGGACTGAGAAATTACCTGCATGAGCTGAATTGGAATGACTTGGGTCAGGTAGGTGGTGATGGTTGCCAATATAACATTTTAAAGAGCATAGTTCTAGATGCACACACAACTAATGTTCCAAGTAGGGAAATTAAATCTAACAAAAATGATCCCAAATGGATAAACAATAGTTTAACCCTTTAAATGTCGAGACCCCAGATTCTGAACTCACTCTTCCCTACCACTGACGCTGCCTTCCCCACTACCCACATTGCCTTTCCCACCACCCATGCTGTCTTCCCCACCACCCACATGGAAATAAGTCACTTTGTCTGACTTTTTTGTGGAAGGTTGATAATTGTCAGGGTTTTCAGCACTATTTCTGGTATCCTGGTCATTGCTTTCTGTCACAAACTCCTCAAAATAATGAGATTCATCTTCACTGACACTTCAATCTGTGTTAGAACTATCACTTGGGAAGGGAAGAGTCCCAATTCGCCAGAGAGTGAGGTATTCCCTATTGCTAAGCTTGGTGAACAAGGCGCACTCCCACAATGTACTGCAACCTCCGTGAATTTTTTTATACTGCGCATCACAGTCAGTGGCCTCCACTCCATTACAACAGATATTAGAGCCAGGAAAAAAAGACCCCCCCCATACCACCAATACCACCAATCCAACTACATTTATCTTTGCTAATATACAGGGTCTAAAGCCAGCAACAAACAACAAGGTACCTTACATTCGTGGACTGCTTACAGAGTCAAATGCTATGTTTGCGGCTTTCACAGAGACCCACATAAGAGATCACTTGGACAATGAAATATGGATCCCGGGCTACAACCTATACAGGTGTGACAGAGTGAATAGGCAAAAAGGGGGGGTTGGCCTGTATATCACAGAGTCACTTATATGTTCAGAACTACTAAATGCCTCAAATGATGTAGTTGAAGTACAGTAGACCCTCATTTAGCACGGTAGTTACAGTCCTGAAAACATCGTGTTAGGTAAAATCGTGTTAGATAATTAAAAGAACTTATGGGAAAAATAGGGTTACAGTCCTGACAGTCCCCAAAAAGCCAAACAAGTTTTTTTTAGACCAACAGATCTTACAAATATAAAAGAGAATATGTAATTGTAGTTCATTATCGTGATGTATTACGTTGTTTTTACTGCTTAAGACTACAAATGTAACAGAAATAATAGTATTTACCTTAAATTGTGGGTGCTGATGTTTGTGGATGATTGTGAAGAGAGTGGAGAGTTATGCTGTGGCCCTACTGGGCTGAGGTGGATAGTAGAGATTCTGGAACTGAAGTCGATAGTTGTACTGAGTGTCTCTAACTTTAATAAAGTCATTCAGTAAGTCAGTCAAGTCATTCATTAAGTCAGTCAAGTCATTCATTAAGTCAGTCAAGTCATTCATTAAGTCAGTCAAGTCATTCATTAAGTCAGTCAAGTCATTCATTAAGTCAGTCAAGTCATTCATTAAGTCAGTCAAGACATTCAGTAAGTCAGTCAAGACATTCAGTAAGTCAGTCAAGACATTCAGTAAGTCAGTCAAGACATTCAGTAAGTCAGTCAAGACATTCAGTAAGTCAGTCAAGTCATTCATTAAGTCAGTCAAGTCATTAATTAAGTCAGTCAAGTCATTCATTAAGTCAGTCAAGTCATTCATTAAGTCAGTCAAGACATTCAGTAAGTCAGTCAAGACATTCAGTAAGTCAGTCAAGACATTCAGTAAGTCAGTCAAGACATTCAGTAAGTCAGTCAAGACATTCAGTAAGTCAGTCAAGTCATTCATTAAGTCAGTCAAGTCATTCATTAAGTCAGTCAAGTCATTCATTAAGTCAGTCAAGTCATTCATTAAGTCAGTCAAGACATTCAGTAAGTCAGTCAAGACATTCAGTAAGTCAGTCAAGACATTCAGTATGTCAGTCAAGACATTCAGTAAGTCAGTCAAGTCATTCAGTAAGTCAGTCAAGTCATTCAGTAAGTCAGTCAGTCAAGTCATTCAGTAAGTCAGTCAGTCAAGTCATTCAGTAAGTCAGTCAGTCAAGTCATTCAGTAAGTCAGTCAGTCAAGTCATTCAGTAAGTCAGTCAAGTCATTCAGTAAGTCAGTCAAGTCATTCAGTAAGTCAGTCAGACAAGTCATTCAGTAAGTCAGTCAAGTCATTCAGTAAGTCAGTCAGTCAAGTCATTCAGTCAGTCAGTCAAGTCATTCAGTAAGTCAGTCAGTCAAGTCATTCAGTAAGTCAGTCAGTCAAGTCATTCAGTAAGTCAGTCAGACAAGTCATTCAGTAAGTCAGTCAAGTCATTCAGTAAGTCAGTCAAGTCATTCAGTAAGTCAGTCAGTCAAGTCATTCAGTAAGTTAGTCACACAAACTTATGTTTACATCTTTTGTGTGTACAAAGTAACACTTCATTACAGCCACAGGTTATGTCTTGTCTAATATCTTTTCTTCGTTAGTTCTAAGACTTAATAAATGCTTAAACATTTTCTTGCCACTTTGAGCAACACTTGTATGCCTACTGGGTGACATGATTGCTTGGCAGATACAAGATATAGTAATTTAAAGATCAAAACACAATTCACTCTTATTCTTGACAAACACAGCTGGCTTGCGCGTATGGAATACGTACGAATGCTGGGATGGTAGGGTGTTGTTGGGGGAGGGTAGCATGGGAAGGCGGGTGGTCTCCCCAGCTGTTCCACAACATTAGCACGGCCGCTTGAGGGAATGGTTGCTTTTTCTTCCTGCAAACTATAAGTTTATTCAGGTATACACAGATACAGTTACAAAGATTATCATACATAGCAGCATATGTGTAGAGAACCTAGGATAACCCAAACTTTGGGTTATCCTAGGTTCTCTAGGATACACTTTGGGTTATCCTAGGTTCTCTAGGATAACACTTTGGGTTATCCTAGGTTCTCTAGGATAACACTTTGGGTTATCCTAGGTTCTCTAGGATAACACTTTGGGTTATCCTAGGTTCTCTAGGATAACACTTTGGGTTATCCTAGGTTCTCTAGGATAACACTTTGGGCTATCCTAGGTTCTCTAGGATAACACTTTGGGTTATCCTAGGTTCTCTAGGATAACACTTTGGGTTATCCTAGGTTCTCTAGGATAACACTTTGGGTTATCCTAGGTTCTCTAGGATAACACTTTGGGTTATCCTGGTTCTCTACACATATGCTGCTATGTATGATAATCAATGTAACTATCTCTGTATCCTGAATAAACTTAGTTTTGCGAAGGAAAAACAAATTCCCTTTCCTCAAAGCGTGAGGATTCTTAACGGTAAATAACCATGGGCTTACACTTGAAATCACCTGATGCATTACCCAAAGGAGCAAGGTGAAGCGATCCTTTGCTGTCTTGAAGCCTGGTGCACTTTTCTCTTGCTGACTGATATAAGTTCATGTTGGCATTTTCTTCCAGAAAACACTTGTCTCGTCAGCATTAAACACTTGATTGTGGCTCATAGCCACCCTTAGTAGGACCCCCACTGACTCAATGGTTTAACCTACTGCAGGCGACCGCGGGCTCAAAATTTTTCCCCTCCAGCGAATCGCGTAATATAAGGTTTACGTCGTGTTAGATAAAAATGTGCCGCAATTCTTCAATGCGTAATACCCAAACGGCAACATAAAGTCGTGCTAAATGAGGGTCTACTGTATTAGCAATAAGGTCGAGAATCAAAACCTGGTCATCGTGGTTGTCTCAGCCCCCGGATGCACGTCCGCAATTCCGGAACACTTCTGAAAATTGACCACTGTCGAAATCTTCCAGCTCCTGCCCCCAACATCTTGCTACTGGGATTTCAACCTCAGGCACCTAAAATGGAGGAACATTCAACAATGTGGTAGCAGAATAACACCAGGAGGCAGCTCAGATGAAAATTCACACATGCATGAACTTTTAAATCTCTGCCAAGTTCACCTTAAACCGCAAATAGTAGAGCCCAAGATTAGAGAAATGCTGGACCTCATCTTCATAACAATGATGATCTGATACGAAATGTCATCATATCAAAAACAATATACTCAGATCACAACAATAGAGGCCCAGACATGCATGCGGGGGCTCCAGATCAACAAAATGTGATCAGCCGTGAGGAGCTTTCTCAAATTCAACTTCAATAACAAAAACATAAGGTGGGACCAAGTAAACCAAGTCCCAAATGATATAAACTGGGAAGATTGCCTAAGCATCACGGATCCCAACCTATGTCTAGAACAAATTAACTCTGTGGTACTTGAGGTTTGCTCAAGGCAAATTCCTTAAGGAAAAGGAGGAGAAGATGCAAACTAGAAAGAGAGAGCGCTCCCTATACAGGCGAAGGCACAGAATAACGGAGCGGCTACAGGAGGCCATATCTCTGAAATACGTAGGAGACACTAGTCAAGAAATGCAAACATCGAATTAAAACTAAAGGAATCTTATAGGAATCAAGAGACACGGGAAGAACTAAGAGCCATAAATGAAATTGAAAGAAACCTAAGTATTTCTTTTTCCCATGCAAAATCAAAGTCGAGAACAACAACCAGTATTGGGCCCCTACTTAAACCGGATGGGTCCTACACAGATGACAGCAAGGAAATAAGTGAGTTACTTAAATCCCAGTATGACTCAGTCTTTAGCGAGCCACTAACCAGACTGAAAATCGAAAACCTAAATGATTTTCATGAGAGTGCCACAGAACTTGACAGACGCATGCCTTTCTGACATCATCACTACGCCAAATGACTTTGAAAAGGCAATAAATGACATGCCCATGCACTCCGCTCCAGGCCCAGACTCATGGAACTCCTGTTCATCAAGAACTGCGAAGCTCCTATCACATGCTTTTAACATCCTATGGAGAGGAGCATGGACACGGGATCGTCCTGCAGCTACTAAAAACAACAGACATTGCCCCGCTCCACAAAGGGGGCAGTAAAGCAATAGCAAAGAACTACAGACCAATTGCGCTAACGTCCCATATCATAAAAATCTTTGAAAGGGTTCTAAGAAGCAAGATCGCCACCCATCTAGATACACATCAATTACACAACCCAGGGCAACACGGGTTTAGAGCAGGTTGCTCTTGCCTGTCCCAGCTACTAGACCACTATGACAAGGTCCTGGATGCTGTAGAGGATAAACAAAATACAGATGTAGTATACACAGACTTTGGAAAAGCTTTCACAAATGTGACCATGTTGCAATAGTGCACAAAATGCGTGATAAAGGAATAACAGGAAAGTTGGTAAATGGATCTATAACTTCCTGAGAAATAGAACACAAAGAGTAATAGTAAACAGAGTAAAGTTCCAGGCAGCTACGGTGAAAAAGCTCTGTTCCACAAGGCACAGTACTCGCTCCCATTCTATTCCTCATCCTCATTTCTGACAGACAGAGATGTAAGCCATAGCTCTGTCTTCCTTGCGGATGACACCCGGATTGCCATGGCAATGACCTCCATCGAAGACACTGCAAGACTCCAAGCGGGCATCAACCAAATCTTCAAATGGGCTACTCAAAACAATATGAAGTTCAGCTGAGGAGAAATTTCATCTACTGACCCCCATTTTTCGTAAGCATCGGATTTTGTAATTTTTGCTAATTGTAACATTTTTTTTGTCAAAATATTGCCTCAAAGATCGTCATTTGACTCGCTAATAGTCATTCGTCCTGAACGTGTACAAGCGGCCGAGCAGCCCCACACACATCATTCACAGTCAGTGTGCCATTGTTTATCAGCGAGTGAGCAGATCCCCACGCGCTTCATACGACATTTCGTGATGTTCCATTCTTTTTAGTGCTTGTAACTGCTAAATAAGCCACCATGGGCCCACAGAAAGCTCCTGGTGCCGGTGCTTTGGTAAAAAAGAAGGTGAGAAACATGATAGAATTCAAGAAAGACATCATTGCAAAATATGAAAGTGGAGTGCGTGTGGCAGAGCCAGGATGTATGGGAAAACCCCATACAACCATCGGCCTCCATCGTGGCCAAGATAAAAGGAAATCACAGTTGTCAAGTAAAGGGTAAATATGTTTACAAAAAAAGAGATCGCAAATACCGAAGATGTGGAGAAGTTGTTGTTGGTGTGGATGAACGAGAAACAATTAACAGGAGATAGTGTTATGCAGTCGATAATTTGTGAAAAGGCAAGGCAGTTGCACACAATCTTGTAAAGAAAATACCTGCAACGAGTGCTGATGTTAGTGACTCCCATACAGCAAAGGCTGGTTTGAGAGATTTAAGAAGCAAAGTGGCATACACAGTGTGGTAAGGCATGGCAAGGCTGCAAGTTCTGACAAATGTGCTAGTTGAAAAATATGTGCATGAATTCAAGGGGTACATAGAGGCTGAAAATTCCTCCCCAACAAGTGTTCAATTGTGAAAAACAGGCCTCTTTTGAAGAAAATGCCAGAGGACCTACATCACACAGGAGGAAAAGACACTGCCAGACACAAGCCTATGAAAGACAGGCCAATCCTCATGTTCTGTAGTAATGCTAGTGGGGGATTTCAAAGGAAGCCTTTACTGATGTATCATTCTGAAGTAAATCCCAGAGCGTTCAAGAAAAACAGTGTCAAGGCTAATTTGTGTGTGATATGGAAGGCCAACAGTAAGGCATGGGTCATGAGGGAAATCTTCCTTGATTAGTTCAATGACGTGTTTGGCCCGAATGTGAAGAAATACCTCCTGAAAATAAATTGGAACTCAAGTGCCTCCTGGTAATAGACAATGCTTCTGCTGATCCTCCAGAATTGATGACCAAATGGTGGAGGACTGTTCATCACAGTGAAGTTCTTGCTCCCTAATATCACTCCTCTCATCCAGCCCATGGACCAGCAGATCATTTGAACTTCAAAAACTGTACACCAAAGCAATGTTTCAAAGGTGCTTTGATGTGACTCAGACACTGCATTGACCCTAAGAGAGTTCTGGAAAATCATCAATATCCTCAATTCATAACTTATAGATAAGGCTTGGCAGGGAGTGACTTCAGACCTTGAACTCTGCTTGAAGAAATTGTGGCCAGAATGTGTCCAAGAGAGGGATTTTGAAAGGTTTGGGGCTGACACTGAGGACCCTATGCCAGTTGTGGAATCTATTGTGGCATTGGGGAATTCCTTGGGGTTGGATGAGTTGTGGAGGATGTGGAAGAGTTGGTGGAGGACAGTGAAGAGCTAACCACTGAAGAGCTGCAAGACCTTCATCAGGAAATTGCTTCAGAGGAGGAGGAAGAGAGAGGGAAGAAGGTGCCTTATTCAGAGATTAAGGAGATTTGTGCAATGGAGTAGGATGCAACATTTATGGAGAAACATCACCCTAACAAAGCTGTTACAGGCCGTATCTGCGACATGTTCAATGACAATCTTGTGTCCCATTTTAGGAAAAAATTTTTTAAAGAAACACCAGAAAGAGCTGTCTGGGAAATAATTTTTTGTGTGACAGGGGTCCAGTGACTCTCAAGCTGGTCCTAGTGCCATTAAAAACAAAGAAGGGAAGTAACCCCAGAAAAAGACTTGGTACCTGAAGGTCTTTGCGGAAGGATTCCCCCTTCCAAACAGTAATTTCTCCATCCTCTCCCCTCCTTCCGTCTTCCACACACTAAGAAGAGTCTTCTCAGTAAAGGTAAGTGTCATGTTATTATTGTTTTATTCTTCATGTCTCATTGTTTTCTGTGTATGTACGTACATCTATATTTCATCTAAAAAATCTTATTTTTGCTAATACTTTTGGGGGTGCGGATTTACATTATTTCTTGGTGGGGAAAATGGTTTCGCAAATCGTAAATTTCGCCTTTAGTCAGACTCTCTGGAACGGATTAATTACAAAAACGGGGGTCGACTGTACTCAGACATGGAAAACTTTGAGGAAATTAAAAATGCATCAGGGTATATGACAAATTCTAACTATATACAATAGAGCGAAAAAGTAATGTGAAGGACCCTGGGGAGTGATAATGTCAGAGGATCTCGCCTTCAAAGACCACACCACGTATCTACCGCATCTGGGGGGAAAAATTATAGGATGGATAATGAGAACCTTCAAAACTAGGCACGCCAAGTCCATGATGATTTTTTTCCCCAAATCGTTTTCTTTTAGGGGAAAATCCTGTACACTAACGACCCCTTAAAGGGCTGGTGACATTGCTGACCTGAGAGTGTAAAAAGAACTTTCATGGCACACATATGTACGATAAGGCAAAAAAATTTTACGGGAAACGTTTGAAGGTCCTTGATCTGTGTTCCTGGAATGCAGGCGAGAGAGATACATGATAATATACACTTAAAGGGTCCTGGAGGGATTGGTCCCAAACCTGCACACGAAAATCACTCCCTATGAAAGCAAAAGCCCTTCAGCAGGAGATGCAACATTTCCCGGAAAAGCGGGGGCGCCACGGGACATTAGAGACAACACAAAAAAATGTCTGGGATCAAGACTGTTCAACTGCCCCCAGCATACATAAGGGGGATTCCCAAAAACCCCTGGCTGTTTTCAAGAAGGCACTGGACAGGCACCTGAAGTCAGTACCTGACCAACTGGGCTGTGGTTCTACGGTCAGTTTGCGTGGCGGCCGGAAATTAACAGCCTGGTTGATCAGACCCTGATCCACCATAAGGCCGGGATCTCAGACCTGGCCGTGGGGGCGTTGACCCCGAAACCCTCTCCAGGTAAACACTGATCACTCAGACCTATTCACCCCATAGTAGGCCTACCAGGTTTCTCCCACTAGATTGGAAGCTGCTAAAATTTTTGGGCGTACTATTCAGGACTGACACTGGCTTGTAAACCGTAATATTATTGGACCGACAGTGAATGGGTTAAGGGACGGGCTCATAATACTTCTAAAACGCACAGTCTGCTTTTTTTTGTTTTATTTTTGGATGTTTTATCCAAAGTTTGTCAAAAGCTTTTTTAAATAGGCATGTTTCTTTCCATGATAATGAGAATATTATTGGTACAGTGGCCCCGGTTTTCCCCGTACTGCCCCCAACTCAAACAATTATGTAAATGTATTTTTGTAATTGTTTTTGTAATTTTTTTTGGGGGTCAAAACGGACTAATCTAATTTACATTATACAGTGGCCCCCCGTCTAACAAAAGGTTTTATATAACAAAAAAATCATGAAAATGCTTTTTCTTTCCCTCCTGTAGTAAATTTTTGGGGCCCTGTAGCAAAACGTATTGACCTGTCCACCTGCTCCGCCCTGCGCAGGACGCCAGTGAAGCGTTGTTTACCATTGAAAGAACATTACCAGCGTGCTCTTCAAACATTCACAAAAAATTTTGTTGTTTTTTTTGGTGGTTTAATGATTGTCATTTGTGAAATAAGTCCCCAGGGCCCCCAAAAAGAATTTCCCCTATGGCACCCTGTGGTAAAGAGAGTGAGGAACACCATCAAACTGAAGAAAGAGATTGTTGAAAAATATGAGAGTGGCGTACGCCTGAGTGAGCTTCCCGGGATGTACAAGAAAAGTGCATTTTCCCATCGGCACTATCCTGGCAAAAAAAATGAGATCAAGGAAGCTAATGTTGAAAAAGGGGGTTGATATGTTAACGAAAAATAGATCGAAAACAGTGGATGAGGTTGAGAAGTTGTTGATGGTGTGGATCAATGAAAAAAAGATAGCGGGTGATAGTATTTCCATGGCGATAATTTGTGAAAAGGCAAGGAAGTTGCACGCAGATCTTGTCAAGACAATGCCTTGAACCAGTGGTGATGAGATGATTTTAAAGCCAGCAAAGGCTGGTTTGACAGGTTTAAGAAACGTAAAGGGGATACACAGTGTTGTGAGGCATGGTGAGGCAGCCAGCCCCAGACAAACGGGAGCTGAAAAATTTGTGCAGGAATTCCAGGGGGTTTTTAGACACTGAAAAATTGAACCCCAACAAGTTTTTAATTTTGATGAAACAGGCCTGTTTTGGAAGAAAATGCCCAACAGGACCTTCATTACTCAGGGGAAAAAGGGACAGCCAGAACACAAGCCTATGAAAGACAGGCTAACTTTTTGATGGGCAATGCCAGTGGTGATTTTAAGTGAAGCCTTTAAGAACATAAAAAAAAATAAGAAAGGAGGAAACTGCAGCAGGCCTTTTTGGGCCCCTACTAGGCAGGTCCTTCACAATCCATCCCACTAACAGAATAATTGCCCAACCTAATTTTCAATTCTACCCAAGAAATAAGTTTTTATGATTAAAATTTAAATCATATGCAATTCCCATCAAACCCCAAACCCCCTCACTCATGAATTTATCCAACCTAAATTTGAAACTACCCAAGGTCCTAGCTTCAATAACTCTACTAAGAACATAATAATATAAGAAATGTATACCTCGATCATGTTTCCCCTCATTCTTCGTTTTAAAAAGGGAAAAAGTAATTTTTTTGGGTCTTCAATCTTTCTTCATAAGGGAAAATTTCAATGCTATGTATTAATTTAGTCATTCTAGCTGAATGTTTTCTAAAATTAATATCCATTTTGAATATGGAGACCCGAATTGAGCTGCGTAATCTAGGTGAGGCCTTACTAACGATGTATAAAGCTGTAATATAAACCCTGGGCTTTTTTTTCAACCTTTTTATATAAAACCCCGTAATCTGTTTGCCTTATTACGTACGCTTTTTCATTTGTTTTCTTGGTTTTTTAAGGGGTTTTTTTCTTACCATAACCCCCCAAATCCTTTTCGCAATCTGTATGGCTAAATTCTACGTTATTTAACTTATAAGGCTTGGGATGGATACTCCCAGCTTTAGAACCTTGCATTTATCTACATTGAACTGCATCTGCCATTATCTGACCAGGAATTGGGGTTTGTCTAAATCCTCCTGAAGTTCCCGACATCTACATGGATAGGGCCTTCTGCTTGAAAGATAGAAGTAGGGGACAGAGGGTTTGCTTTCCTGGGGGTGGGATGGAGCATTTTTGTTAGCCGTCCGGACGACATCATGAGAGGTAATGGGAGCAACCTTTTTTCTGTCTCAGTGCTGGAGGCAACGATGTTGGCAGCGTTGGGGGGAGGACCTAACTAGCAGGTATAGGTCAGCAATAGACATAATTAGGAAGAGTGGAACCCTGTCATATGTTTTTTTGTTAAAAGGGGGGGAGTTGAAGATGAATGGCTGTCCCGGGCAATTGGTGCAATTGCTGGCTGGATAAATACTGTAAGGAAAAAGCAGTAACATTCATTGACAACGGGACCTCTTCTATGGTAGAAATGACAAAGATGCCAGGGATGGGGTTCAATTATCCAGGTCTGGGGTGGGGGCACTGGCAACTGCAGTGGAGGGAGCTGTTAGGGGGGTTTAAAATAGAAAAAGTTAGTGGGGATGGGTTTTGGGGAAAATCTGTGAAATCCCAGTGTATTAATATTATGAGTTCTAGGGGAACTAGTAATAGACAGAATAAGGTTGATACTGGAAAGCCCGTGGCCTAGG
>WNWK01021906.1:0-33416 GCA_009830355.1 Cherax destructor | reverse complement strand
GTTTAGAGGGCCGCCCTGTCTGTCCCAACTACGGGACCACTAGACAAGGTCCTGGATGCTCTAGAAGATAAACAGAATGCAGATGTTATTTTCACAGTTTTTGGGAAAAGCTTTGACAAGTGTGACCATGGTGTAATAGCCACAAAATGCTGATAAAGGAATAAAAAGGAAAAAAGGGGAGATGGATCTATAATTTCCTAAAAAGTAGAACACAAAGAGTAGTAGTCAACAGAGTAAAGTCTGAGGCAGCTACTGTGAAAAGCTCTGTTCCACAAGGCACAGTATTTTCTCCCATCCTATTCCTCTTTCCTCATATCAGACATTGACGGGGGATATAAGCCACAGTGCTTTTGTTTTTCCCTTTTGCAGATGACCCCCGAATCTGTATAACAGTGTCCACCGTTGAAGACACTGCAAGACTAAAGCAGACAAAAACCCAAAATTTTTAAATGGGCTGCAGAAAACAATATGAAGTTCAATGATGAGAAATTTCAATTACTCAGATACGGAAAACGTGAAAAAATTTTAAAATTCATCGGAGTACAAAACTAATTCCAACCACACAATAAAAAACTAATGTCAAAGACCTGGGAGTGATCATGTCAGAGGTTTCCCACCTTCAAGGCCCAAAACAATGTAGCAAAATTTCATCTGCCGAAAAAAAAAAGGATGGATAATGAGAACCTTCAAAACCAGGGATGCCAAGCCCATGTTGACACTTTACAGATCGCTTGTTCTATCTAGGCTGGAATATTGCTGCAACTAACTGCACCTTTTAAGGCGGGTGAAATTGCTGACCTTGAAAATTTCAGAGAATTTACCCGCATAATGCGATAAACCACCTCAACTACTGGGAACGCTGAAGTTCCTAAAAACCCGTACTCTCTAGAACGCAGGCGGGGGGAGATACATTATTATATACACATGGAAAATTCTCGAGGGGTTATTTCCAAACTTGCACACAAAAATCACTCCCTTTCGAAAGCAAAAGACTGGGAGGCATTTAAAATCCCCCAAGAAGAGCAGGGTGCCACTAGCACGTTGAGGGACAACACAATAAGTGTGAGGGGCCCATGATTGTTCAACTGCCTCCCAGCATACATCAGGGGATTACCAACAAGCCCCTGGCTGTCTTCAAGCAGGCACTGGACAGGCACCTCAAGTCGGTACCTGATCAGCCGGGCTGTGGTTCGTACGTTGGACTGCGTGCGGCCAGCAGTAACAGTCTGGTTGATCAGGCTCTGGTCCAACAGGAGGCCTGGTCACAGACCGGGCCGCGGGGAATTCTCTCCAGGTAGACATCAAAAGTCAGTGTTTTAAAAGAGAACGAGACAGGAAGTACGAGCAGGGGATTCGTTACCCTACTCAGGTAATTACCTGTTCGTCAAGTACACAAGTACCAATTCAACGTCATCCCTTCAATGAAACCGAAGTCAAGATGACTAAGTCTGAAGCCCATTCAGAAAAGACATACGAAAGGCAATGGAACCATACCTCGCAGAGGGTAAAGTTGGGCTCGATGAAACAAGGTTAGTAAATGTCACTAACTTTCGTGATACCAGAAGTAATCTTTCCCTGTTAAGTAAAGAGATATTACCTGTAGGTGATTGCTCCGACACTAAGCGGCGTATTAGAGGCGTATGGAGGCGCTTTAATTAAGGTACCTTTACGTAGGGCTTACCTAGAAATTCCCGATTACGTCGATTGGATGACTGTGGAATTATCCAGTAAAAAATTCCCCATCCAGGGCGTTGGTCTGTTACTTGGGAACGACATATGTCATCAGGGAACATGCAAGGAACAGCTGGTTATAGATAACCAGTCGGATGTTAACTGTGCCCTAGAGGCTTCAAAGAAAGGTTCCGCCTTATTCCCTCTTAACGTCATAACGAGGGCTATGTCTCGCTTACCAGATCTTAATTTACCTTCAAACCTGGTAGAAGAAAGTAAAGATCTAGGTTTGAACTTATTGTTCAGTGTTGTCCAGGCATGTGCTTTCAGACCCAGTCAGGCCATGATGGTTTCTAACCCTGAGCCGGCTGGCGTTAAAAGGCTTGGAGAAGAATTGATACAAGCCCAGACAGTAGATTATGACCTAGATTACTGTAGGAACGAGGCAGTTTCCCAAGTGCAGGTCATGGAACTGGAGAACTGTTTTTATTATGACAGGGCTGGCATTCTAATGAAAAAGGAGGCCGGTAAAGGGCCCGCTACCAGCAACAACCTGGTGGTATTACCTACTTCTTTCCGGGACCTAACCTCCAGTTGTATCCTTTAGCACGCACCACCAGCTGTATACATACGCACTCACCCCCAGCTGTATCCTTCAGCATGCACCTTCAACAAGCACTCCCACTTGTATCCTTCAGCACACACCAACAAGCACCACCAGTTGTATCCTTCAGCACACACCAACAAGCACCACCAGTTGTATCCTTCAGCATACACCAACAAGCACCACCAGTTGTATCCTTCAGCACACACCAACAAGCACCACCAGTTGTATCCTTCAGCATACACCAACAAGCACCACCAGTTGTATCCTTCAGCACACACCAACAAGCACCACCAGTTGTATCCTTCAGCATACACCAACAAGCACCACCAGTTGTATCCTTCAGCACACACCAACAAGCACCAACGGTTGAATCTTTCAGCACACCAACAAGCACAACCAGTTGTATTCTCCAGCAAGCACCTACAAGCATTCACCCACACCTACAACTACCTTCAAAATACAAAATTATAAATTTCTTGACTAATTAAACCAACTCTCACGAGAGAGTTGAATCAAAATAAATAATGTCTTTCTAATGACAAACATGACTCACCTTCCCATGATGGTAGATGACGCCAGGATGTCTGGAGTGACCAGGAGCTTGTGGAGCCCAGGAAGACCTGGGACCCATGTGGAACTGGAGCCCGACTGGTGCTGAGGCATTGATGCTAATATAAATGCACTTGTTATCAGCACTATGAATACACTTTTGTTTAATAACAATTATCAAAAGTTTTATATCGCACTTTTGTTTTTAATGGTCGCTTTACCAACACTCGCCCTCAACACGCCCTTCACCAACACTCGTCCTTCACCAACACTCGCCCTCAACACTCGCCCTTCACCAACACTCGCCCTTCACCAACACTCGCCCTTCACCAACACTCGCCCTTCAACACTCGCCCTTCACCAACACTCGCCCTTCAACACTCGCCCTTCACCAACACTCGCCCTTCAACACTCGCCCTTCACCAACACTCGCCCTTCACCAACACTCGCCCTTCACCAACACTCGCCCTTCACCAACACTCGCCCTTCACCAACACTCGCCCTTCACCAACACTCGCCCTTCACCAACACTCGCCCTTCACCAACACTCCGCCCTTCACCAACACTCGCCCTTCACCAACACTCGCCCTTCACCAACACTCGCCCTTCACCAACACTCGCCCTTCACCAACCTCGCCCTTCACCAACACTCGCCCTTCACCAACACTCGCCCTTCACCAACACTCGCCCTTCACCAACACTCGCCCTTCACCAACACTCGCCCTTCACCAACACTCGCCTTCACCAACACTCGCCCTTCACCAACACTCGCCCTTCACCAACACTCGCCCTTCACCAACACTCGCCCTTCACCAACACTCGCCCTTCACCAACACTCGCCCTTCACCAACACTCGCCCTTCACCAACACTCGCCCTTCACCAACACTCGCCCTTCACCAACACTCGCCCTTCACCAACACCTCGCCCTTCACCACACTCGCCCTTCACCAACACTCGCCCTTCACCAACACTCGCCCTTCACCACACTCGCCCTTCACCAACACTCGCCCTTCACCAACACTCGCCCTTCACCAACACTCGCCCTTCACCAACACTCGCCCTTCACCAACCTCGCCCTTCACCAACACTCGCCCTTCACCAACACTCGCCCTTCACCAACACTCGCCCTTCCAACACTCGCCTTCACCAACACTCGCCCTTCACAACACTCGCCCTCCAACACTCGCCTCACCAACACTCGCCCTTCACCAACACTCGCCCTTCACCAACACTCGCCCTTCACCAACACTCGCCCTTCACCAACACTCGCCCTCACAACACTCGCCCTTCAACACTCGCCCTTCACCAACACTCGCCCTTCACCAACACTCGCCCTTCACCAACACTCGCCCTTCACACACTCGCCCTTCAACACTCGCCTCAACACTCGCCCTTCACCAACACTCGCCCTTCACCAACACTCGCCCTCCAACACTCGCCCTTCACCAACACTCGCCCTCAACACTCGCCCTTCACCAACACTCGCCTCCAACACTCCCTTCACCAACACTCGCCCTCAACACTGCCCTTCACCAACACTCGCCCTCAACACTCCCTTCACCAACACTCGCCCTCAACACTGCCCTTCACCAACACTCGCCCTCAACACTGCCCTTCCCAACACTCGCCCTCAACACTCGCCTTCACCAACACTCGCCCTCAACACTCCCTTCACCAACACTCGCCCTCAACACTCCCTTCACCAACACTCGCCCTCAACACTCCTTCACCAACACTCGCCCTCAACACTCCCTTCACCAACACTCGCCCTCAACACTCCCTTCACCAACCTCGCCCTCAACACTCCCTTCACCAACACTCGCCTCAACACTCCCTTCACCAACACTCGCCCTCAACACTCCTTCAACACTCCCCTCCACTCAACACTGCCCTCAACACTTCGCCTCAACACACTCGCCCTCAACACTCTCCCTAACACTCGCCCTCAACACTCCACCTAACACTCGCCTCACACACTCGCCTCACACACTCGCCTCAACACTCCCTACAACACTCGCCCTCAACACTTCCCTCACAAGCTTGTCAACGCTTTCAACACGCCAACCTTTGCAACACTCGTCACACTTTCACGCAACACTCGCCTCAACACTTCTCTCAACCTGTACTCCTAAACTTCCTACACTTCTCAACATCGCAACACTTCAACAACTTGCTGTCAACACTTGCAACACTCGCACCTTCAACAATCGGCTTGTCAACACTTTGCAACAACTCGGCTGTCAACACTTATCAACAATGTTGTCAACACTTTCAACAATGTGCGCTTTCAACACTTTCAACAATGTGGCTGTCAACACTTATCAACAATGTTGTAAGATGTCAACACTTATCAACAATGTGGTTGTCAACACTTATCAACAATGTGGTGTCAACACTTATCAACAATGTGGTGGTCAACACTTATCAACAACGTGTGTCAACACTTATCAACAATGTGGCTGTCAACACTTATCAATGTGGCTGTCAACACTTATCAACAATGTGGCTGTCAACACTTATCAACAATGTGGCTGTCAACACTTATCAACAATGTGGTGTCACACACTTATCAACAATGTGGCTGTCAACACTTTCAACATGTACATTTCAACAATGTGGCTTCAACACTTATTCAACAATTGGCTGTCAACACTTATCAACAATTGGCTTTCAACACTTATCAACAATGTGCTTCAACACTTTATCAACATGTCTTCAACACTTTCAACAATTGCTGTCAACACTTATCAACATGTCAAATCTGTCAACACTTTATCAACAATGTGGCTTCAACACTATCACACATTGCTCACTGCAACAATGTCAACACTTATCAACAATGTGGCTTCAACACTTATCAACAATGTACGATCAACACTCTATCACTGTGGCTCAACACTTAACATTGGCTGTCAACACTTATCAACAATTGGCTTCAACTCACTTAACAACAAGTGACTGTCCAACACTATCAGACAATGTGGTGTCAACTTTATCAACAATGTGTGCAACACTTTCAACAATTGAACTTGTCAATTCTTATCAACATATGTCTTCAACACTATCAACAATGTGGCTGTCAACACTTATCAACAATGTGGCTGTCAACACTTATCAACAATGTGGCTGTCAACACTTATCAACAATGTGGCTGTCAACACTTATCAACAATGTGGCTGTCAACACTTATCAACAATGTGGCTGTCAACACTTATCAACAATGTGGCTGTCAACACTTATCAACAATGTGGCTGTCAACACTTATCAACAATGTGGCTGTCAACACTTATCAACAATGTGGCTGTCAACACTTATCAACAATGTGGCTGTCAACACTTATCAACAATGTGGTTGTCAACACTTATCAACAATGTGGCTGTCAACACTTATCAACAATGTGGCTGTCAACACTCTTGCTCTCACCTCTTGTCACTTATCCACGTTTTTGTTACCAACAATTTTGTTATTAACGTTTGTGTTATTAATACTTTTGTTTTCAACATTTTCAATAGCACTTATTACCAACACTTATGAACACTTGTTATCAATACTTATAATCATCACTAAAGAAAGTGTTCACTCTGTGAACACTTTCATTGCTAACACTTCCCACACACTTTCTTCAGCAATGTTTTAAGTACAATCCTAAACGATTGTTTGATTAAGTTTAAATCCTGTCGACTACACGAGGGTCGGCTGCATGTCACTAGATCAACACCTGTCCAGGAGACACTCATCACTAATATGGCAACTTAATTATATATAGTGCGAGATACAGACACTTTCTGGTGTGTATACACAGATATACACCTCACCGTATGGGTAAGGAAATATATATATACATATCTTGGTGTATACATTTCTGCTGGTTAACACAGCCAAGCGGCTTGTTGTTTACTTGATGTGGCGCCAGACACACTGAAGACAATGTCTGAAGACGTCCCTTACAGAGCTCTGAAGCTGATCATGAACCACGGGACTGAGTCGAGACCTCAACCTCAGTCTGAAACTTGTCGCCAGTTATTAGTATTAATCAAGCTATATGCTATTTGGCGTTCGCGTATTCGTGACGCATGACCAGAGAATAACAAGCTACGTTATTCATGTCTGGTGAGTTTGTCATTTGTTGAATATTAATATGCTCAACGAAAACATAATTCAATGTCTTCCAAGTAATGGAGTTGGCGCTGAACTTCCAACAAAGACGTTATTTTTTAGTTTGGGTAATTTTTCTGCCTCGGAAGACTTTGCAGTTAAATAATCATAGAAAAATATGCATTGCCAAGGCAATGGCACAGGAAACCTTCCTCTTAATACCAGGCAATGTTGCACTACTGTTAAGAAAGTCAAGTGAGTGTCTCTCGAACGAACCTTAAACAGAGACTTTAGATTTAGATTTTTCAAGTGAGAACGTTCGGTCCTGTTTACCGTTCACGCGTTGAGACTTTCTATAGCCTTTATCTCGTATTTCATTTATTCGGGTTGTATTATTTATAAATAGTTAAATTTTATTGATAGAGGACAATCTAATATAACTAACCTAACGTAACCTGTCATGAATAACGTAAACAAAGAAGTTTGTTGCAAATCATGAGTAAGAAATCCCCATGGAACTTACGAGGATGTGTTGCTTGGTGTCTTAGATGGTCACGTTCAGTGAGAGGGAAACTAGAGGATGTGTTGCCTGGTGTCTTAGATGGTCACGTTCAGTGAGAGGGAAACTAGAGGATGTGTTGCCTGGTGTCTTAGATGGTCACGTTCAGTGAGAGGGAAACTAGAGGATGTGTTGCTTGGTGTCTTAGATGGTCACGTTCAGTGAGAGGGAAACTAGAGGATGTGTTGCTTGGTGTCTTAGATGGTCACGTTCAGTGAGAGGGAAACTAGAGGATGTGTTACCTGGTGTTTTAGATGGTCACGTTCAGTGAGAGGGAAACTAGAGGATGTGTTGCCTGGTGTCTCAGACGGTCACGTTCAGTGGGGGAAACTTGAGGATTTTGATGAACTCTTGGCGGCGGAGGATCCAAGGTCATCCATAATGACAGAAGAAATATTTTGTTCAGTAATACATAGATTGGCAAATTTTCTTTTGAATCTCCATTGTGAAAACTCGTGTGTGTTGGTACTTCCTTAAGTGGATGTGACCTGACTTGACCTGACTAGGTGGGTCATTGGTTTAAGCACTGGCATAATTTTTTTTTTTATATTTTATTTAAAACCATAGTAATACATATACAATCAAACACGCGCCAGCAGGCTTAACATTTGCAAAGACATAAGACATGTGCTGTATTTTTAATAATTATTTTCTCTCGGTTTTCACTCAGGAAGACACTAATAATATCCCAAGAATTAGGTATTTTAGTGGGCCTGAAGAAGATAAATTATGTAGGATCACAGTCACTAGTGAAATGGTTATCAAACAGATAGACAGTTTGAAGCAAAATAAATCGCCGGGTCCTGATGAGCTTTTTTCAAGGGTTCTTAAGGAATGCAAAATGGAACTCTGTGAACTATTAACTAACATTTTTAACCTATCTCTTCAAACAGGTGTAGTGTCTGATACGTGGAAGATGGCTAATGTAATTCCTATTTTTAAAGCAGGGGACAAGTCGTTACCATCAAATTACCGCCCAATAAGTCTAACATCAATTGTAGGCAAATTATTAGAGTCGATTATAGCTGATAACATAAGAATCCATCTCGATATGCATAATTTGATTAATGATACTCAGCATGGATTCACCAGGGGCCGTTCCTGCCTAACTAATTTATTAACTTTTTTCAGTAAGGCTTTTGAGGCAGTTGATCATGATAAAGAATTCGATATTGTTTATTTGGATTTTAGTAAGGCTTTTGATAGAGTACCACATCAGAGACTGTTAAAGAAAGTGGCTGATCATGGCATTGGGGGAAAAGTGTTGTCATGGATCGAGTCATGGCTCACCAATAGGAAGCAGAGGGTGTGCATTAATGGGGTTAAATCTGAGTGGGGATCTGTAACATTTATGCAAACTCTCTTATGCCTATTTGTCAACCATGCCTCTACCCAGGAAAAAAATTCTCCTCCTATTCCGTGTGCCTTAAGTTTCCTCAGTAGCCTCTGATGTGAAACTGTATCGAAAGCCTTACTGAAATCCATATACACAATATCATATTTAATACCATGATCTACCTCCTCAAACACCTTAGTGAAGAAAGTTAGTAAATTCGTAAGACAGGAACGCCCCTTAGTAAAACCGTGTTGAGATTCATTAATCAATTTATGCCTTTCAAGATGGCTACGAATTGCTTCGGTAATTATTGATTCCATAAATTTTCCACTTGAATATTTTTTCTCGTTCTACTTACAACACTGAAAAAAAGCACTAACAAAACCATTAATAAATAGTATGACAAATATTTTTAAAATATCTCATAATAAATCCCACAATCTTGAACTTTTCTGGCAAAAGTTTAATTAAACTTGACAGGATATGTACACCGAGAGATGTATATCCCTCAATGTATATATACTTAAAGTTCAATATAATCTCTGCTTTAGGTATTAAATTAGTTTTGTCAGGTGCAGCTGCAGTGACTCGTGTAGGTGACCGGCAGTGACTCGTGTAGGTGACCGGCAGTGACTCGTGTAGGTGACCGGCAGTGACTCGTGTAGGTGACCGGCAGTGAACCCCCATCAACCACCAACTCTCCTAAACTTAATAAAGTTATATATACGGAGAGACGTTTGTTGGTCAGTGTACACGACGCTAAACTCATCTCAAAGGGCCGTTACACAGTCAGTCATAATATGACAAAGCAACACAGCTGTGTAAGACAATGAGAGATTTAGCATATGTAAAGTGGTGTCCAGCTTTACCTGAGTGTCCCTTCTGTCATGTGACTTGACACATCATATATGGAAAATGACACTTATGCACATTTCAGGACATACATTAAAGGAAACGTTTCTCCACGAGTGACTTCTTCAGTCCTAATACAGAGATAACTAAGAAAAACGAGTATATATAGTGGCAAGAGTCAGGTGGAGTGTCCCGTGGGTAGAGTAGTAGTGATAGTTGTAGTAATAGTAGTAGTAGTTAAATTAGACACATATGCAACACTTGGGTATCTTTATTGAGGAAACGTTTCGCCACACAGTGGCTTCATCAGTCCAATACAAAGAAGAAAGTAGTAATAAAAGGAGGAGTTTGAGGTAATCAGTCCCTCGGTTTGGAGTCGATGTGTTCAGTCCATCAATCTTGAAGTAAATACAATATAAGGCAAATAGAAGTTGCTTATATACTGTAGACAGGTGAGATGAAGCAGCAACTTCTTGGGATCTTGATACAAAGGGATTCTTCAACATTTGTCCAAACCTTTGGACAAGGACTTACTTCGACTAGTGGATGATTCCACTATGACCCCGCCTCCTCCTGCTTCATCTCACCTGTCTACAGTATATAAGCAACTTCTATTTGCCTTATATTGTATTTACTTCAAGATTGATGGACTGAACACATCGACTCCAGGCCGAGGGACTGATTACCTCAAACTCCTCCTTTTATTACTACTTTCTTCTTTGTATTGGACTGATGAAGCCACTGTGTGGCGAAACGTTTCCTCAATAAAGATACCCAAGTGTTGCATATGTGTCTAATTTAACAACTTGTCGGTTCTCTGAACCATTCATCTACAATAGTAGTAGTAGTAGTGAGACGGATGGCTACAGCAGTTTCCAGAATGGGTAATATCCTGTTGATTAGCAATTTTGAGATAGTGTAACTACCGCACTTTTGCTTTATAGTGTTACTGAGAGCAATAAGGGCAGCTTCCATGCATCTTCTCCGTCTTAAATCGTCTTCTTTAATCACTAGTTTAGCCTCACTGAATTTCATGAGGTGTCTAACATCGTCCCTATGTTGAAAACAGACATTTTTACGGTCCTCATTTCTGCACTAGTTCGGTGATCCTAATCTCCAGAATTCTGGCTGTTTCCCCCATATACTTTGTCGCACCCCCCACATGGTATAGTGTAAATTCCTGCACTTGTGCCAGAATCATGCTTGCGTTTGTGTATCAGGATCCTAATAGTAGTTGATGAGCTGGTAGATATTTTGGCCAGTTTTCTGTCAAACATCTTTGAAACGTTAGTAGGAACGTTGCTGACCGGTAAAACAATGTATCTTGGAGGCCTTTCTTCAGGGTTTAGGACACCTCCAGGTGATTCAGATTCCACGGCAAACTACACCACCGCCAAGGACCTCAACGAAATGGGATGGACCACGATACCCTTCCCCCCACCTATGATCTAGAGTGCCTGTGGGAAGAATCCCAAAGGCTAAAAATAGGAAGGGAATAAGGGAGGGATGGGGAGGAGGAGGAGGAAAGAGAAAAAAGGGAGGATGAGGAAGATGGGATAGGGATGAGGATTGGGGGCTAATTAGGTTTGGTCTGAGGAAGGAGATAAAAACGTCTAATTCCTCAGACCAAGAGCCTCTTCACCGCGCCAAGGAGATCCCCTTGAAGAGGAGCAAATCCATAAACTAGTGAAAAGAAGTGACCTTTTTTTTTGTCTGTAACTTTCAGGTGTTTGTCTACAACAAGCACAGCTGTGTAAGCAGACACAAGCACAGCTTTATAAGCAGACACAAGCACATCTTTGTAAGCAGACACAAGCACTGCTTTGTAAGCAGACACAAGCACAGCTTTGTAAGCAGACACAAGCACAGCTTTGTAAGCAGACACAAGCACAGCTTTGTAAGCAGACACAAGCACAGCTTTGTAAGCAGACACAAGCACAGCTTTGTAAGCAGACACAAGCACAGCTTTGTAAGCAGACACAATCACAGCTTTGTAAGCAGACACAAGCACAACATTGTAAGCAGACACAAGCACAGCTTTGTAAGCAGACACAAGCACAGCTTTGTAAGCAGACACAAGCACAGCTTTGTAAGCAGACACAATCACAGCTTTGTAAGCAGACACAAGCACAACATTGTAAGCAGACACAAGCACAGCTTTGTAAGCAGACACAAGCACAGCTTTGTAAGCAGACACAAGCACAGCTTTGTAAGCAGACACAAGCACAGCTTTGTAAGCAGACACAAGCACAGCTTTGTAAGCAGACACAAGCACAGCTTTGTAAGCAGACACAACACAGCTTGTAAGCAGACACAATCACAGCTTTGTAAAGCAGACACAAGCACAACATTGTAAGCAGACACAAGCACAGCTTTGTAAGCAGACACAAGCACTGCTTTGTAAGCAGACACAAGCACATCTTTGTAAGCAGACACAAGCACTGCTTTGTAAGCAGACACAAGCACAGCTTTGTAAGCAGACACAAGCACAGCTTTGTAAGCAGACACAATCACAGCTTTGTAAGCAGACACAAGCACAGCTTTGTAAGCAGACACAAGCACAGCTTTGTAAGCAGACACAAGCACAGCTTTGTAAGCAGACACAATCACAGCTTTGTAAGCAGACACAAGCACAACATTGTAAGCAGACACAAGCACAGCTTTGTAAGCAGACACAAGCACAGCTGTAAGCAGACACAAGCACAGCTTTGTAAGCAGACACAATCACAGCTTTGTAAGCAGACACAAGCACAACATTGTAAGCAGACACAAGCACAGCTTTAAGCAGACACAAGCACAGCTTTGTAAGCAGACACAAGAACACTTTGTAAGCAGACACAAGCACAGCTTGTAAGCAGACACAAGCACAGCTTTGAGCAGACACAAGCACAGCTTTGTAAGCAGACACAAGAACAGCTGTGTAAGCAGACACAAGCACAGCTTTGTAAGCAGACACAAGCACAGCTGTGTAAGCAGACACAAGCACAGCTTGTAAAGCAGACTCAACACAGCTTTGTAAGCAGACACAAGCACAGCTTGTAAGCAGACACAAGCACAGCTTTGTAAGCAGACACAAGCACAGCTTGTAAGCAACACAACACAGCTTGTAAGCAGACACAAGCACAGCTTTGTAAGCAGACACAAGCACAGCTTTGTAAGAACACAAACACAGCTTTGTAAGCAGACACAAGCACAGCTGTAAGCAGACACAAGCACAGCATTGTAAGCAGACACAAGCACAGCTTTGTAAGCAGACACAAGCACAGCTTTGTAGCAGACACAAGCACAGCTTTGTAAGCAGACACAAGCACACCTTGTAAGCAGACACAAGCACAGCTTGTAAGCAGACACAAGCACAGCTTTGTAAGCAGACACACCACAGCTGTGTAAGCAGACAAAAGCACAGCTGTGTAAGCAGACACAAGCACAGCTTGTAAGCAGACACAAGCACAGCTGTGTAAGCAGACACAAGCACAGCTTTGTAAGCAGACACACGCACAGGTGTGTAAGCAGACACAAGCACAGCTTTGTAACAGACACAAGCACAGCTTTGTAAGCAGACACAAGCACAGCTTTGTAAGCAGACACAAGCACAGCTTTGTAAGCAGACACAAGCACAGCTTTGTAAGCATACACAAGCACAGCTTTGTAAGCAGACACAAGCACAGCTGTGTAAGCAGACACAAGCACAGCTTTGTAAGCAGACACAAGCACAGCTGTGTAAGCAGACACAAGCACAGCTGTGTAAGCAGACAAGCACAGCTTTGTAAGCAGACACACGCACAGCTGTGTAAGCAGACACAAGCACAGCTGTGTAAGCAGACACAAGCACAGCTTTGTAAGCAGACACAAGCACAGCTGTGTAAGCAGACACAAGCACAGCTTTGTAAGCAGACACAAGCACAGGTGTGTAAGCAGACACAAGCACAGCTTTGTAAGCAGACACAAGCACAGCTTTGTAAGCAGACACAAGCACAGCTTTGTAAGCAGACACAAGCACAGCTTTGTAAGCAGACACAAGCACAGCTTTGTAAGCAGACACAAGCACAGCTTTGTAAGCAGACACACGCACAGCTGTGTAAGCAGACACAAGCACAGCTGTGTAAGCAGACACAAGCACATCTTTGTAAGCAGACACAAGCACAGCTGTGTAAGCAGACACAAGCACAGCTTTGTAAGCAGACACAAGCACAGCTGTGTAAGCAGACACAAGCACAGCTGTGTAAGCAGACACAAGCACAGCTTTGTAACCAGACACAAGCACAGCTGTGTAAGCAGACACAAGCACAGCTGTGTAAGCAGACACAAGCACAGCTTTGTAAGCAGATACACGCACAGCTGTATAAGCAGACACAAGCACAGCTGTGTAAGCAGACACAAGCACATCTTTGTAAGCAGACACAAGCACAGCTGTGTAAGCAGACACAAGCACAGCTTTGTAAGCAGACACAAGCACAGCTGTGTAAGCAGACACAAGCACAGCTTTGTAAGCAGACACAAGCACAGCTTTGTAAGCAGACACGAGCACAGCTTTGTAAGCAGACACAAGCACAGCTTTGTAAGCAGACACGAGCACAGCTTTGTAAGCAGACACAAGCACAGCTTTGTAAGCAGACACAAGCACAGCTGTGTAAGCAGACACAAGCACAGCTGTGTAAGCAGACACAAGCACAGCTTTGTAAGCAGACACAAGCACAGCTGTGTAAGCAGACACAAGCACAGCTTTGTAAGCAGACACAAGCACAGCTTTGTAAGCAGACACAAGCACAGCTTTGTAAGCAGACACAATCACAGCTTTGTAAGCAGACACAAGCACAGCTGTGTAAGCAGACACAAGCACAGCTTTGTAAGCAGACACAAGCACAGCTTTGTAAGCAGACACAAGCACAGCTTTGTAAGCAGACACAAGCACAGCTTTGTAAGCAGACACAAGCACAGTTTGTAAGCAGACACAAGCACAGCTTTGTAAGCAGACACAAGCACAGCTTTGTAAGCAGACACAAGCACAGCTTTGTAAGCAGACACAAGCACAGCTTTGTAAGCAGACACAAGCACAGCTTTGTAAGCAGACACAAGCACAGCTTTGTAAGCAGACACAAGCACAGCTTTGTAAGCAGACACAAGCACAGCTGTGTAAGCAGACACAAGCACAGCTTTGTAAGCAGACACAAGCACAGTTTGTAAGCAGACACAAGCACAGCTTTGTAAGCAGACACAAGCACAGCTTTGTAAGCAGTCACAAGCACAGCTTTGTAAGCAGACACAAGCACAGCTTTGTAAGCAGACACAAGCACAGCTTTGTAAGCAGACACAAGCAGCTCACACATATATGACTTTGTGTTTTGATTTTGCGTTTGAGTTTAGTTTTTTTGTAATTAACTTGAGCAATAATACCTTGATATACCTTTGAAGAGTTTCGAGGTTTATCTACTCTGAGCAGGCCATAGGCCAGGCTCGTCTGGTGCTTGCCTGGTCAACCAGGCTGTTGCTGCTGAGGCCCGCTGCCACACATATCAACTGAGAAAACAAATAATTTCAATATATTCATATTAATCTGAAATGCATGAATATATTTCATATATTAAATATAAAATATATTCAGTAAATATTATTCTTGATATATGTATTAATTTTATTTCATAATTATTTATAATAATACTTGTATTACCCTGATAGAAAAAACTTTATTTGCTTTTCCTATTGTATTATTTATATTCCGCATAAGTTTTATAAGTGTTAATTAACATTTCGTAATGGTTGGGCTTCATAATAAGTGTTAAAGTTCACAATAGTTATTGCACTTACAACTCTCTCCTGTTATAAATCAGACACATATGCAACACTTGGGTATCTTTATTGAGGAACGTTTGCCACACAGTGGCTTCATCAGTCCATACAAAGGAGAAATGTGTAAGGAGAGGAGGAGTTTGAGGTTATCAGTCCCTCGGCCTGAGTCGATGTGTTCCAGTCCATCAATCTGGTAGTAAGTACAGCATAGGCAATGGAGGTTGCTTATATACTGTAGTCAGGTGAGGTGAAGCAGCAGGAGGCGGGGTCATAGTGGTACCATCCACTATTCGAAGTAGGTCTCAGTCCAAAGGTTGGACAAGTGTTGAAGAATTCGTTTGTATCAAGATCCCAAGATGTTGCTGTGTCAGACAGGATGTAGATGAATGGTTCAGAGAACGACAAGTTATAAATTAGACACATATGCAACACTTGTCCAACCTTGGACGAAGACCACTTCGAATGTGGATGTATTACTATGACCGCTCCTCCTGCTTCACCTCACCTGATTACAGTATAAGCCACCTCTACGGCCTTGTGCTGCACTTCAACAAGATTGATGGACGAACAATCGACTCCAGGCCAGGACATACTCAAACTCCTCCTCTCCACACATTTCTACTTTGTATTGCGACGAAAGCCACTGTGTAGCGAACTTCTCAATAAGAACAGTGTTGCATATGGGCTGACTCAACTCTTTAAGGCTCTATTTGCAGATTTATATTTCTACACTCATTTTTTCATTTGTTCTTTTGCAATGTTGTATTATAAATCAATATAAAGGTCATATTTTCCATCTAAACTACTTTATACATTAGATGATATTCTTAATGGAGTTCATCTGAGACATTAACAAGGAGACGTTCGGCCAGGCTGAAAGGCTCTGATAAAATTATTTTCATCACTAAATCAGGTCTCCGATTGGTAATTTAGGAAATTTTTGTTTTATGTTGGTAATGGTCAATGATTTTCTCTCATTAAAGTCTTCTCATTATGAAGGACTTTTAAATACTGTAACAAGTATTTATTGAAAGGGTACAAAATTATGAAATAAATCTGTTGACGATATTGTAACCATAGTGACTAACCAGTTGGGACTGTTCTAATACTAAAGTATCTAGTGAACGTATAACGTATATAACTTTACTGTCGAAGAATATCTCTGAGATTACCATAACTACTGAACTATAGTGACTTCAGTCCTGCTGGAAGGAAACCTATAACTACCATGGTACTAAACCATAGTGACTTGAGACTTGTTTGAGAAACATGAAGACTGTTGTAGCTACTGACGCATTGTACAAAAGTTACGTCTGAATAATAGGTTGTAGCATTTCACTGCATTTTTTTCGTAATGGTTGGGCTTCATAATAAGTGTTAAAGTTCACAATAGTTATTGCACTTACAACTCTCTCCTGTTATAAATCAGACACATATGCAACACTTGGGTATCTTTATTGAGGAAACGTTTCGCCACACAGTGGCTTCATCAGTCCATACAAAGGAGAAATGTGTAAGGAGAGGAGGAGTTTGAGGTTATCAGTCCCTCGGCCTGGAGTCGATGTGTTCAGTCCATCAATCTGGTAGTAAGTACAGCATAGGGCAATGGAGGTTGCTTATATACTGTAGTCAGGTGAGGTGAAGCAGCAGGAGGCGGGGTCATAGTGGTACCATCCACTATTCGAAGTAGGTCTTCGTCCAAAGGTTGGACAAGTGTTGAAGAATTCGTTTGTATCAAGATCCCAAGATGTTGCTGTGTCAGACAGGATGTAGATGAATGGTTCAGAGAACCGACAAGTTATAAATTAGACACATATGCAACACTTGTCCAACCTTTGGACGAAGACCTACTTCGAATAGTGGATGGTATTACTATGACCCCGTCTCCTCCTGCTTCACCTCACCTGATTACAGTATATAAGCCACCTCTACGGCCTTGTGCTGCACTTCTAACAAGATTGATGGACTGAACACATCGACTCCAGGCCGAGGGACTGATTACCTCAAACTCCTCCTCTCCTTACACATTTCTACTTTGTATTGGACTGATGAAGCCACTGTGTGGCGAAACGTTTCAAGTCCCAAGTATATGTGTCTAATATAACTTGTGTTCTCTGACATCACTACAACTCTCCTGACTGACTCAACTCTTTAAGTGCTCTATTTGCAGATTTATATTTTCTACACTCATTTTTTTTTCATTTGTTCTTTTGCAATGTTGTATTATAAATCAATATAAAAGGTCACATATTTTCCATCTAAACTACTTTATACATTAGATGATATTCATTAATGGAAGTTCATCTGAGACATTAACAAGGAGACGTGTCGGCCAGGCTGAAAGAGGCTCTGATAAAATTATTTTCATCACTAAATCAGGTCTCCCGGATTGGTAATTTTTTTGGAAAGTTTTTTGTTTTATGTTGGTAATGGTCAATGATTTTTCTCTCATTAAAGTCTTCTCATTATGAAGGACTTTTAAATACTGTAACAAGTATTTATTGAAAGGGTACAAAATTATGAAAATAAATCTGTTGACGATATTGTAACCATAGTGACTCTAACCCAGTTGGGAAGCTGTTCTTAATACTAAAGTATCTAGTGAACGTCGGAAGAATATCTCTGAGATTACCATAACTACTGAACTATAGTGACTTCAGTCCTGCTGGAAGGAAACCTATAAAACTACCATAGGTACTAAACCATAGTGACTTGAGACTTGTTTGGAGGAAACATGAAGACTGTTGTAGCTACTGACGCATTGTACAAAAGTTACGTCTGAATAATAGGTTGTAGCATTTCACTGCATTTTTTCGCTCTTAAACAGACAAGAATAACTAAAATAATTAGAGTCTCATATTTCTATACAAGTCAAACTTTGGCACCAGCCTGTGGTAGTGAAACAGATCAAAGCCGTACAAAGTGTTAGACACAACTGTAAAAGAAATACTTTATGTAAAGGTATATTAGAGCAAGAAATCTTTTAAAAAACCAGCAGTACTGGAGACAGTAACAATGGGACGAGCTAGCCAGGTTGCAGGAATGGCAACCGAAATATTTTTGGTAGGCAGGTCGAGATTACCATCTTTGTCAAATTTATTAAGTGAGAGTTGCTGATTTTTGGTGTGTATTGTGGATAGGTTTGTTTGGATAAATATTATAAATCTAAGATAAGTACAGATAAGAGAAATGAATTCTGGTAGATGTTAAGTGAATGTATTGGGAATGTAGAGTGATGCAATTATTATAATAAAAAAGAAGCGCTGAACCACAGGGGTCATAGAGAGTGATGCAAGATAATTGCTAGGAGAGAGTTGAATGTCAGTGTGGGAGACACTGCTGAATAAGACGCAGTGGAAAAGCTTGAAGTGTTTGGTGTATATAGCAGAGTAGAACCTTTAGTTTACATCAAGGATACAACCAGCATATCAACATACAAGAACAGTAAAGACAAAATCGGAACAGCAAAACGCAAGAACAGTACAATGGAAAAGAACACTTAAGTACAGTCGAGGATAAAAGTGACCTTTACCACAGTTTGTCACCATCACCAGACCATTTACAACCAAGTAAACTACACTGACTTACAGTAAGTACACTGACATAAAAGACAAGTACAGTAACGTGTAAGAATAGCAAAGTAACATATAATAGTACAGTAACACATTAAACAGTATAGAGACACATAACATAGTATATTAACATAAACAATATTATAGTAACACATACAAGCAGTATATTAACACATAAAAGAGTATACTGACTCATAAAACATCATAGTGACACATGAAAGATAACAGTAACACATAAAACAGTAAACTGAGTCATAAAACAGCATAGTGGCATATTAAACAGCATAATAATACGTAAAACACATATATAAAATAAAACAGTACAAGAACACAGAAGACAAGAAAATATAACAAAAGTAAATCAAAATAACAATGCTGCAACACACATGACCAGTACAGAAACACACAAGATCAGTACAGTGACACACAAGACCAGTACAGTAACACACAAGACCAGTACAGTAACACACATGACCAGTACAGAAACACACAAGATCAGTACAGTGACACACAAGACCAGTACAGTAACACACAAGACCATAAGTAACCACATGACCAGTACAGAACACACAGATCAGTACAGTGACACACAAGACCAGTACAGTAACACACAAGACCAGTACAGTAACACACAAACCAGTACACTAACACAGTAGACCAGTACAGAAACACAAAAGACCAGTACACTAACACACAAGACCAGTACAGTAACACAGAAGACCAGTACAGTAACACACACGACCAGTACAGTAACACACAAGACCAGTACACTAACACACAAGACCAGTAAAGTAACACAAGACCAGTACAGTAACAAACAAGACCAGTACAGAAACACACGAGACCTGTACAGTAACACACAAGACCAGTACAGTAACACACAAGACCAGTACAGTAACACACAAGACCAGTACAGTAACACACAAGACCAGTACAGTAACACACGAGACCAGTACAGTAACACACAAGACCAGTACAGTAACACACAAGACCAGTACAGTAACACACAAGACCAGTACAGTAACACACAAGACCAGTACAGTAACACACGAGATCAGTACAGTAACACACAAGACCAGTACACTAACACACAAGACCAGTACAGTAACACACAAGACCAGTACAGTAACACACAAGACCAGTACAGCTAACACACAAGACCAGTACAGTAACACACAAGACCAGTACGCTAACACACAAGACCAGTACAGTAACACACAAGACCAGTACAGCTAACACACAAGACCAGTACGCTAACACACAATACCAGTACACTAACACACAAGACCAGTACGCTAACACACAATACCAGTACACTAACACACAAGACCAGTACGCTAACACACAAGACCAGTACGCTAACACACAAGACCAGTACACTAACACACAAGACCAGTACACTAACACTAACACACAAAACCAGTACAGTACAGTAACACAGGAGACCAAACAGTACAGTAACACAGAATAACAGTACAGTAACACAGACGAAAAGTACAGTAACACAGAAAAGATACAGTAACAGTAAACAGTACAGTAACACAGAAGAACAATACAGTAACACAGTACAGTAACACAGAAAAACACTTCAGTAACACAGTACAGTAACACAGAACAGTACAGTAACAGTACAGTAACACAGAAAAACAGAGCAGTAACACAGAAAAACCGCACAGTAACACAGAAGACCAGTACAGTAAGACAGAAGACCAGTATACAGAAGACCAGTGCAGTAACAGAGTAGAAAAATACAGTAACAGAGTAGAACAGTACAGTAACAGAATAGAACAGTACAGTAACAGAATAGAAGAGCACAGCAACAGAGTAGAAGAGTACAGTAACAGAGTAGAAGAGTACAGTAACAGAGTAGAACAGTACAGTAACACAGAAGAATAGTGCAGTAACACAGAAGAATAGTGCAGTAGCACAGAAGACCAGTACAGTAACGCAAAAACCAGTACAGGAACACAAAGAGCAGTACAGTAACACAAAGAACAGTACAGTAACACAGAAGAACAGTAAAGTAGGGGTGGCTTGGTTCATGCAATACATGCAATTCATGCAATACATGGGATCTCGCAGCGACTGAAATATATCTAGTTGTTCCTCCTTACGTTAATGAACAATATTTTTATTAATGTCGACAGCGGTTAATGAACACCACCGTGACTCCATCAGGGAAGCTGGAGTGGAACTAACACCACCGTGACTACTGTCAGGGAAGTTGATTGCAAGTAACAATTAATAAGAATAATAAAATTATTATTTGCGACCACTGTCAGCCTCAGAGTTATCTCTGAGTTACCAGACCTTGCCACGTGGAGGCCAGTGGTTCGTCTTTAAGGTCCACCCCTTCCCCTCGCCTTTCCCAGGTTCATGAGTCCAGGAATCCATCCTCGCCTCTCTGTGTACTCATGTCTGCCTTCCAGCCTCAGCCTTCCCCAGGTTCATGTATCCAGCAATCCATCCGTCCGCCTCATGATGTTTTCCCTTCCCCACTTCCCCAATTTCAGCCTCACCAACCTGTATTCTTGCCTTCCCCAAGTTCATGTATCCAGGAATCCCAAGTTCATGTATCCAGGAATCCATCCGTCCGCCGCCAGATGTCTTCCCTTCCCCACTTACCCAAGATCAGCCTCAACTGCTAGTATTCATGCCTTCCCCAGGTTCATGTATCCAGGAATCCATCCGTCTACCGCCGGATGTCTTCCCTTCCCCACTTACCCAAGGTCAGCCTCAACTGCATGTATTCATGCCTTCCCCAGGTTCATGTATCCAGGAATCCATCCGTTCGCTCCCGGATGTTTCCCCTTCCCCATTTACCCAAGGTCAGCTCAACAACCTTCCCCGTCATGTATCCAGGAATCCATCCGTTCGCTCCGGATGTCTCCTTCACACTTCCTAAGGTCGGCGGCGCCTTCTCCGGCTCAGTGTCTCCAGGAGTCCACTTGTGTCACCTCAGGTGGACTCTCTTCCCCACTTCCTCAGAGTCAGCGGTGCCTTCCCCGGATCAGTGTCTCCAGGAGTCCACTTGTGTCACCTCAGGTGGACTCCCTTCCCCACTTCCTCAGAGTCAGCGGTTGCCACCCCCAGTGACCTTGCTGGGTGGAAACTTGGTCTTGTCTAGCTGGTCTACGGTAGAGACTGTCCAGGTGGGTGGAATTACTGGAGGTGACACACAGAAAACTGCGTCCAGTAATTACACCCACCAAGACAGCCACGACCGTACACCAGCTAGACGAGACCAAGCTGCCACACAGCTCACCACCAGGAGAGGCTAATTAAGAAAATTTTGGAAATCCTTTTATGTTACACTATGAATTTATACTTAGTACGAGTTTTTTTGCTTTTTTAGCAGTTTAAAAGTATTTGTGAGCGTTATTTGTAGATGATTGTCAAGTGTTGAGATTGTCCATCAAAATGTTTAATATTATTGTTATTATTCATTTATTCGTCTTGCATTTGACACTCAAGGTAACAACCTCAAACATACATACAAGTATTTCACTACATTTAATGTTTTCATTTACATTTATTCTCTTTGCATAATACAACATCAAAGTATACAATACGCATCAAACAACAAATACAATTTTTCACATACATTTAATGAGTTCAACACACACACATCTACGCATACCCTTGCCTTTAAACCCTCTGTCACATACATAAACACACACACTGATCCCACAGTGGTTAAAATTAAACAATGATAAGCAATATAAGAATAGAATTTTACTCTTCATAACATTCAGTATATAAAACACACAATTCCTCCAACCAGTATTTAAACATATTCTCTATGCATACATGTAAACCATTACATGGGACATATCTGACACTTGCAGGACAGTGTGTAGAATTTTAAATAATGATGTAAAGGGCAATATAGTGAAATAAGGAAATATTTATGTGTTCATGTTATGTTGCTGATTGCAATGTTAATTTTGTGTGTTACAGTATTTTGACATGTTACTTTGTGAGACATGTGAATATACTGATGGGACCAAGTTGTACATAGTGCAGGATGATTGCCATGTGTACATGTTATTATGATGAATGATTTAATGTAGAATGCAATTTTGAATTCATGTTATGTGATGTATGGAATTTGTCATTGTGTACTGTATGTGTGTTGTGTATGCTGATGTGAACTGTTAGGTATGTTGTGATGTAGTGAATGTTGGTGTTGTTTGGATTCAGTGAACATGTTTAGTTGTTGTGATCTAGTGACTGTTTAGGTATTGTTGTGTATGCTGATTTGAACTCATTGGTACTGTTGTGTAGCTGGTGACTGTATTGATGTGTACTGTTGTATGTGATGAGATAGAGGTTATAATCCTTAATCTTGCAGAATGTAGGTCATTGTGTAATATTATTGTTCTAGGATGATGTATGATACATTGTGTATGTGAAAGTGAACTGTTTAGTACTTTGTGTATGGCTGAGTGAACTGTTTAGGTACTGTTGTGTATGGCTGAGTGAACTGTTTAGGTACTGTTGTGTATGGCTGAGTGAACTGTTTAGGTATTGTTGTGTATGGCTGAGTGAACTGTTTAGGTATTGTTGTGTATGGCTGAGTGAACTGTTTAGGTATTGTTGTGTATGCTAGTGAACTGTTTAGGTATTGTTGTGTATGGCTGAGTGAACTGTTTAGGTATTGTTGTGTATGGCTGAGTGAACTGTTTAGGTATTGTTGTGTATGGCTGAGTGAACTGTTTAGGTATTGTTGTGTATGGCTGAGTGAACTGTTTAGGTATTGTTGTGTATGGCTGAGGGTCAAATGTGAATCTTTTAATCTCTCCCAGAAAAACTGTAGCAAATTTATAATAATTTCTGTTTCTCAGGTATGCAAATGCATACATATATACATACATGCGTGTATATGTATGTATATAAATGCAATAAGATAACAGTAAACAAGTGATATTACAATATGCTGAACAACCACTAAAAAAATTGTGAAATTCCAAGCGCTTTCGTGTGTGTGTGTGTGTGTTAATTAGTTACCATTTTGTCCTAGGCACATGTCGATTAGACACTAGGCCTGTTGTATGTGTGTGTGTGTGTGAGTAAGGAAACACTTCGAAATGTTTCCGCCCTGCCGGGAATCGACCCCGGGCCCTCCGTGCGTGAAACGAGAGCTTTAGCCACCAGGCCACCGGGGCGTGCGTGTGTGTACTCACCTAATTGTGGTTGCAGGGGTCGAGACTCAGCTCCTGGCCCCGCCTCTTCGCTGTTCGCTACTGGGTCTCTGCTCTCCCTGCTCCATGAGCTTTATCATACCTTGTCTTAAAACTATGTATGGTTCCTGCCTCCATTATATCTTTCTCTAGACTATTCCACTTCCTGACTACTCTGTGGCTGAAGAAATGCTTCCTAACATCCCTTTGACTCATCTGAGTCTTCAGCTTCCAGTTGTGTCCCCTTGTTTCTGTGTTCCCTCTCTGGAACATCCTGTCACTGTCTACCTTGTCGATTCCCCGCAGTATTTTGTATGACGTTATCGTGTCTCCTCTGACCCTTCTGTGTGTGTGTGTGTGTGTGTGTGTACTCACCTAGTTGTACTCACCTAGTTGTACTTACCTAGTTGTTGTTGCAGGGGTCGAGACATAGCTCCTGGCCCTGCCTCTACACTGGCCGCTACTGGGTCACTCTCCCTGCGCCATGAGCTTTATCATACCTATTCTTAAAGCTATGTATGGAACCTGCCTCCAATACATCGCTTCCCAAACTATTCCACTTCTCGACCACTCTGTGACTGAAGAAATACTTCCTAACATCCCTGTGATTCATCTGAGTCTTCAACTTCCAACTGTGTCCCCTTGTTGCTGTGTCCCATCTCTGGAACATTCTGTCCTTGTCCACCTTGTCAATTCCTTTCAGTATTTTATATGTCGTTATCATGTCCCCCTATCTCTCCTGTCCTCCAGTGTCGTCAGGTCGATTTCCCTTAACCTCTCCTCGTAGGACCTACCCCTTAGCTCCGGGACTAGTCTTGTTGCAAACCTTTGCACTTTCTCTAGTGTCTTTACGTCCTTGGCTAGGTGTAGGTTCCAAACTGGTGCTGCATACTCCAATATGGACCTAACGTACACACTACACAGTGTACAGGGTCCTGAACGATTCCTTATTAAGATGTCGGAATGCTGTTCTTAGGTTTGCTAGGCGCCCGTATGCTGCAGCAGTTATTTGGTTGATGTGCGCGATGTGTGTGTGTGTGTTGTGTGTGTGTGTGTGTGTGTGTGTGTGTGTGTGTGTGTGTGTGTGACCCAACAATTAATATTTGCACCAATAACTCATTACAGTTGTGACCGGGTGCAGACTAATAAATTGTTCATTACTTTATAATTTGTTCATGATTGCAACCATGTATAAACGTAAGCAAATTTACTTACTTACATGATTCATTACCTTGTAACTTGTGAATTCATTACCTTTGTACCTTATTCAGCTATCAAAACTTTGGGGCCCAGTCTCTGGACCCATTATATACCTCTGTAATCTGTAAATACCTTTGTAACTTGTCATGATTTTGACCAGATCTACCTGAGTTCATTACCTTTGTAACTTGCTCAGCTATCAAACTTAGAGGTCTAGTCCCTGGACCCATTATGTACCTCTGTAATCTTTTGACAACCGCCCACAAGATGGGTACAGGGTGCATAATAGATATTAACCTAACCTGAGGCGCTAAACCAGGCGGCCAGGTGGCTAAAGCTCTCGCTTCACACACGGAGGGCCCGGGTTCGATTCCCGGCGGGAAAGAAACACATCTTTGAGTGTTTCCTTACACATACACATACAACATGTGCCTAAGACAAAATGAAAACTAACACCACACAACCTACACTACAACATACACACACCACATCACTCCTGACAATGAACTTGATGGCGTTCTCTGTATCTTATAACTCACACCTTCCTTATTTTTTGTTGTGGGGCTGAGGGCGTCTCACTGTCCAGTGGACGTTTAACAGAAGTACTATTCTTTCTTGTTTCAACTAGATGACTTTTGATCCATCTTCCCAATGCGCAATCTTGGATATCATCGCAGGAAGTAACTATATCATTCTTGAATTCGGTGAGCATTGACTTGATCATGTTGATTGCCTTAATATCCGGGGAATATTTCATTCTAATGCGGAACCAGCGGGTGATGTCCTCGGGGTCCGTGAGCCCGGAACTGACAACTATGTCCAGGAATGATAATGCCTGGTACGTGCATGTACCACCCACCTGTCGTACGCCACCAACACATCGAAGTGTTGTGTAGCAGCCGCGGTTCTTGGCGCAGTAGCCTTTTATCTCTTCGAGGAAGTCCTGAGAACCACCACCGTTATAGTACAGTAAGGACCCATCCATGCAGGCATACACAGACACGCAGTGACGGACTTATCTCAGCACTACAATACGACCTTCACCTTTGGGTACTGGAGGCTCCAGAAGTAGTTCGTCGCTGTAACAGACTTTACACACTTCACCGAATGCTCGAGGTGTGTTCTCAAGAATGATCCTCATATCAAATGTGCTCAATGCTTTGGTGGCCTCCAGGAGAGGGTGATAAACACCAAGTACTTTTACATCCATCCTCTTCACTATCTGATAAAGGGGGATACTAGCGGGGCTCGAACCCGCGATGCTTGAGTTTTGCAACTCGAGAGGGGTGTGCTAACCACTAGGCCAGCGGGGGAACAACTAAATATATTCAACTAAATATATTTATACACCATAAGAATGTTCGCATAGGCACCATATAGTGAGTGATAATGTAGTCTGTTATATAGTGATAGTGTAGTGATTTATATACTGAACATAGTGTAGTGTTATATAGTGAAAATAGTGTGGCGTTATAATAGTGTACAGTACAGTGTTGTGTAGTGTAGTGTAGGACAGTATTGTGTAGTGAAGTGCAGTGTACTGTAGTGTAGTGCAGTGTAGTGCAATGTTGTGTAGTGTAGTGCAATATAGTGTAGTGCAGTGTTGTGTAGTGCAGTGTATTGTAGTGCTGTGTAGGGTAGTGTAGTGCATTATAGTGTAGTGCAGTGTTGTGTAGTGAAGTGTGTGTGTAGTGTTGTGTAGTGCAGTGTAGTGTAGTGTTGTATAGTGTAGTGTTGTGTAGTGTACTGCAGTGTTGTGTAGTGTAGTGCAGTGTTGTGAAGTGTTGTGTTGTGTAGTGCAGTGTAGTGTTGTGTAGTGTAGTGCAGTGTTGTGTAATATAGTGCTGTGTAGTGTAGTGTTGTGTAGTGTAGTGTTGTGTAGTGCAGTGTTATATTGTGTAGTGCAGTGTTGTGTAGTGTAGTGCAGTGTAGTGTAGTGTAGTGCAGTGTTGTGTAGTGTAGTGCAGTGTAGTGTAGTGCTGTGTAGTGTAGTGTAGTGTTTGTAGTGTATGCAGTGTTGTAGTGTAGCCTTGTATAGCTCAGGCAGCGTGAGCTTCTGTGTAGTGTAAGCCCAGGCAGTGTGGCCTGTGTATCGTGTACACTGTGCAGCGTGAGCCTTGTATACAGACTACGGCAGCGTGTGCCTATGTATCAGCCCACGGCAGCGTGGCCTTGTATAAGCTCACGGCAGCGTGAGTGTGTATCCAGCCACGGCAGCGTGAGCCTTGTATACCAGCCCCGGCAGCGTGAGCCTTGTATACCAGCCAGGCAGTGAGCCTTGTATCAAGCCCACGGCAGCGTGAGTCTTGTATACAAGCCCACGGCAGCGTGAGCCTTGTATACCAGCCCACGGCAGCGTGAGCCTTGTATACCAGCCCACGGCAGCGTGAGCCTTGTATACCAGCCCACGGCAGCGTGAGCCTTGTATACCAGCCACGGCAGCGTGAGCCTTGTATACCAGCCCACGGCAGCGTGAGCCTTGTATACCAGCCCACGGCAGCGTGAGCCTTGTATACCAGCCCACGGCAGCGTGAGCCTTGTATACAAGACCACGGCAGCGTGAGCCTTGTATACCAGCCCACGGCAGCGTGAGCCTTGTATACAAGCCCACGGCAGCGTGAGCCTTGTATACCAGCCCACGGCAGCGTGAGCCTTGTATACAAGCCCACGGCAGCGTGAGCCTTGTATACAAGCCCACGGCAGCGTGAGCCTTGTATACCAGCCCACGGCAGCGTGAGCCTTGTATACCAGCCCACGGCAGCGTGAGCCTTGTATACCAGCCCACGGCAGCGTGAGCCTTGTATACCAGCCCACGGCAGCGTGAGCCTTGTATACAAGCCCACGGCAGCGTGAGCCTTGTATACCAGCCCACGGCAGCGTGAGCCTTGTATACAAGACCACGGCAGCGTGAGCCTTGTATACAAGACCACGGCAGCGTGAGCCTTGTATACAAGACCACGGCAGCGTGAGCCTTGTATACAAGACCACGGCAGCGTGAGCCTTGTATACCAGCCCACGGCAGCGTGAGCCTTGTATACAAGACCACGGCAGCGTGAGCCTTGTATACCAGCCCACGGCAGCGTGAGCCTTGTATACAAGACCACGGCAGCGTGAGCCTTGTATACAAGCCCACGGCAGCGTGAGCCTTGTATACAAGCCCACGGCAGCGTGAGCCTTGTATACAAGACCACGGCAGCGTGAGCCTTGTATACAAGCCCACGGCAGCGTGAGCCTTGTATACAGCCCACGGCAGCGTGAGCCTTGTATACCAGGACCTACACCAGTAGACAGTCGCAATGATGTTTAACAAGATTAATCATTACATCTCATATTGGAAAAGGCGTAGGTATAAGTTTAACTAGCTTATATTCATTTCATTACCTCATAAATCTAATTCCTGGGGTAACTAGCAAGCCCACAGGCACAGATGTGAGCCTTGTATGCAACCAACGGTTTTCCTACGGAAGTGATAGGAAATGGAAAGGAATGCACCCTGGAGGTGATGTCCTTAGAACAGCAGCCCAAATTTCCCCGTGGAATTTCTGACTCTTACATTTAGCTACCCAACGGCTAAGTGTAGAGACCTTTATCACTGAGCCCACGGTCAGATGCCTAATGTTATAATTCGAAACTGGAAGCTAATGAGCACTTGAATGAACTGAATATCGAATAAGCAAAATTAAAAATAATAACTCTGCATAGCAACAAGAGAGGTCACAACCAGTCTCAAGAAAGCAGCGGTGTACCCTAGGCCAGTGGTTCTCAACTGGTGGTCCATGGACCACTGGTGGTCCATGGTGACATTTTGGGTGGTCCTCAGAACGTTCACTATATTTGGTAATAAACTGAATATTGGCGCATATAGTCTTAAATTTATCGAAAATAAAGTGTGGATCAGCGATATGCGCTTTGACCAGCGTGGACGGGAGTGGTCGGATAATGGATTCACCCGTGTTAGCTGCAGCGACACTCAAACTGCGGAAACAATATCACGTAAACCTTGCGTGTTGACGCAGTTGGTTCGTGACGTCGTGTGTGTGTGTGTGTGTGTGTGTGTGTGTGTGTGTGTGTGTGGTGTGTGTGTGTGTGTGTGAGTGTGTGTGTGTGTGTGTGTGTGTGTGAGTGTGTGTGTGTGTGTGTGTGTGTGTGTGTGTGTGTGTGTGTGTGTGTGGTGTGTGTGTGTGTGTGTGTGTGTGTGTGTGTGTGTGTGTGAGTGTGTGTGTGTGTGTGTGTGTGTGTGTGTGTGTGTTTGTGTGTGTATGTGTGTGTGTGTGTGTCGGGTGTGCGCGCGTGAGAGCGTGGGCCATTCCTGTTATTTAGTGTGGTAGACACTGAACTGCTGACCTGATTAGTTATGCCTTTCGTCCAACACTGTTTTACAGGTGTGGTGTCAGCTGATTTGGTTTTCTACTATAAAATGTAATATAAAAGGAAGCTGGGTGGAAGATTAGAATAATGTGAAATATTTCTGGTCAATTATTATGCTGCTGTGTGCTGTGTGCTGCTGTGTGCTGTGTTGTGCTGCTGTGTGCTGTGTTGTGTTGGTTTATGCCTGGTTCGTGCCTTGACGCGACAGATACATTCTATGAAAAAAACAGCACAGCAGTGTACGCTTCCTACATTGTCGCATACAAAGTCTCACTGGCCAAGAAGCCTCGTACGACTGTAGAGAAACTTGTGCTTCCCTGTGCAAGAGAAATGGTGAGGCTTGTTGTGGCGAGGACGCAGCGGAAGCTGACTGATATACCAGTTTGTAATGACACAGTGTCCAGACGGATAAATGAGATCTCACAAAACCTCAGTGAACAAGTTGTGGATGAAATAAAGAAATCTCCATTGTTTGATATACAGCTGGATGAATCAACTGATGTCTCACTGTCTTATCAGCTACTGGTATTTGCACGATACATGGCTGAGGGAGACTTCAAAGACGAGTTTCTCTTTTGTAAGACTCTTGATACCACCACAAGGGCTCAGGATGTGTTAGAAATTATTAAAAATTTCTCTGAAGTAAATGATCTTGATTAAGTAAATTTGGTGGGTGTTACCACTGATGGTGCAGCTGTGATGCTGGGCTCAAGATCATGGTGCAGCTGTGATGCTGGGCTCAAGATCATGGTGCAACTGTGATGCTGGGCTCAAGATCATGGTGCAGCTATGATGCTGGGCTCAAGATCAGGCTTTCAAGCGTTGGTAAAACAGCTGTTCCATTGGTAACCGGGGTTCACTGCTTCATTCACAGAGACACTGCCATCAAAAACACTACCTGATCACCTGAACACTATTTTCAAAGGATTGGTGAAGGTGGTTAATTACATCAAATCGTCACCAGTGAACACCAGACTGTTCAGAAAATTATGCCAGGAATTGGGTTCCGACTTTGAGGTGTTGTTGTTGTACACTTGTGTACGATGATTGTCACCAGGGAATGTTGTCAACACAAGTTTTGAACTGAGACAAGAATTTATTCTATTTCTTCAGTCTCAAGGGAAAGAAGGTTTTACAAATATGCTAGAACTGTCAGAATTAGAACTAACAAACCTTGTCGATATTATTGGTATCTTGAACAAAATGAATCTTCAGCTGCAAGGAAAAGTAGCATATCTGTTCTCTCACCAAGGAATCATCAAGACTTTTCTTGAGAAATTAGAACTCTGAATCGGAAGAGTCGAAGGTAAAAATTTAGTTCAATTTCCACGTGTGGATGCCATGCTAGGGTCATTCAGGTGCATATTCTCCAGCATTTACAAAAGCTGCGGGATGAATTTCAGCGATACTTTCCGGAGGTAGACTTGACAAGGGATGGGTTTTCTTTCATCAGGAATCCATTCCTAACAGATGTTGATGGTGTTCCAGAGGCTATGATGGAGGAGTTCTTGAACCTGAAAAATGATTGGGCAGCTAAAGATGTGCACCAACGGTCTACAACGGAAAAAAATTGGGCCAGTATGATTGTTACCCAAATCTGTCAACAAATGCAGTCAGATTTCTTTTGTTATTTGCATCAGCTTACATTTGTGAGAGTGGATTTTCATGTTTGTTGTACATTAAGTTTAAACAGAGGAATCGGCTTGCAGTTGAAAGTGATATTGGTTGTGCATTATCAAGTACCACTCCTAACATTATCAAGTACCACTCCTAACATTATCAAGTACCACTCCTAACATTATCAAGTACCACTCCTAACATTATCAAGGACCACTTCTAACATTGACAAGCTTGTCAGTGAGAAGAGAATTCAAAAGTCTGGTTGCAAGGAAAAATGAAATAATCATATTTCAAAGAATAATGTTGGCTGTATACTTCATAATTTCAAAATTATGTTTGTTAGAAATAAATTTCACAGAAAAATGTTAGATATGTATTCATTTATTTCCACCATCCATCACCTCAACTCACTATAAACCATCCATCACCTCAACTCACTGTAAACCATCCATCACCTCAACTCACTATCAACCATCCATATCCAAAACTCACTATTAATAACCACAACTGACTATCAATCATCTATAACCACAACTGACTATCAACCACAATCATCTATAACCACTACTGACTATCAACCATCTATAATAACATCTGATCATTACCTCAGCTCACTATAAACCATCCATCACCACAACTCACTACCAACCATCACATGGATCTAAACAGGTGTGAACATTTAGTGTTTTATGTGAATGTTCAATGAGTGTTCTATTCCAGATCTGTTTCTGATCAACATATTCATTAAATGTTCTGACTCATATCATCGTGTTCAGTACTTGTTTTTTACCAGATCTACATTGTATGTGAAAATAAAGTCAAGAAAATTTTCCAACCATCTTGACTTTGTTCAGAAAAACCTTTCTTGAATTAGTTGCTGGATTACGAAAATATTGTCTTAAATCTAGTACTTGCTGCTTAACACAAACTTCTTACATTTTTACTCAAGGGTTCCTCACATTACTTTAGCATGCTTACTCATAGGTACCTCATAACTTCCAGTATGGTTAGTCATAAGTCCCCCTAACTTCCTGTATGGTTCCCATAAGTCCCTTTAACTTCCTGCATGGTTACTCATAGGTCCTCCACATTTTTCGTAAACAATCGAGTGGGTTTGATTTGTTTTTATGTTCATTTTAAACCTACATTTCATAATTTTCCCCCAGCAGAGTAGGGGGACACAGTTGGAAGTTGAAGACTCAGATGAACCACAAGGATATTAGGAAGTATTTCTTCAGTCACAGAGTTGTCAGAAATAGTCTGGGAAGTGATGTAGTGGAGGCAGGATCTATACATAGCTTTGAGGAGAGGTATGATAAAGCTCACGGAGCGGGTAATGACCGAGTAGCGGACAGTGAAGAGACGGGGCCAGGAGCTGAGACTCGACCCCTGCAATCACAACTAGGTGAGTACACACACACACACACACTATATATATATATATATATATATATATATATATATATATATATATATATATATATATATATATATATATATATAACATAAGTGGTACCTCGACTTACTTATGTAAGTTTATTTTTTAAATGCTTTTGTAAGTGTAATTTTGGGGGTCTAAAAGGACTAGTCTATTTTACAACATTTCTTAAGGAGATAAATTCGTTTGGTAATGGCACTTGAACAGCATTCTGGAATGAAAAATATCGTAAGTCGAGGTACCACTGTATATATATATATATATATATATATATATATATATATATATATATATATATATATATATATATATATATATATATATGTCGTCCGATTAGGTAAAACTTGCGATTTTGGCTTAAATAGCAACGTTCACCTTGCCATATAAGACAAGTGAAAATTTGTGTATGCAATAATTTCGCCAAAATCATTCTGAACATAACGAAAAAAATATATTTCATTGTGTTTGTTTATTATTAAATTAATGTTAACGTATCTAAAATATATTTAGTTGGGTTAGGCTAAATTAAATTGCGCTTGTTGTAATAAGGTTAGGTAGGTTTTCAAAGTTTCTCTTGG
>WNWK01021905.1:0-33417 GCA_009830355.1 Cherax destructor | reverse complement strand
CCACAGACATTTATGGTATTTTAGGATAATGTAATGATTTTGGGATTGGTTAGGGGTTTTGGGGATTTGGAAAGTAGGATATAATTTTGTGTTTTTGTGATATTCTGGCTTCATTAAGTCAAAGAGGGGTATCACCTATGTAATTAGCAGTATGGCGTGCAGGTTGTGAATGGAAAATATTGTATAGTGTCATGAGGCGGACGGGGATTAAGGTATTGATAATGGTATTGTAATATATGTCTGTAAGATTGTGATATATGTATTGATAATAGTTTATGTATCTGTAATGGTTTAAATAAAAATAAAAAAAAATACTGAATCTAGGTTCAGCATAACCAAAATCCCCGACTGTGACGGTGTACAGATGCCTCAACGAATTAGGTCAGAAGCTATAGCCAGAGACCTGAGTTTCTCAGAGTGTCAGTGGACACACAACCCAGTGAAACGTCGAAAATCACTAAGTCTAGGCTATTCTCGAACAGAGTTACACAGAGTCCAGAGAAGTATGTGTCGTCTCACCACGGAACACATACTCTACCAAACAGAGTCTAAATGACGAGGAAACAAGCAGAGACCAGATCGAGGTGTTGTCTCAACGAGAGTCCGCAGAGGAGAGAGCACTGAATGGGGGCAGCCACCTCCCACAGGTGTGATCATGCCACTCTGTCACGTGACTCACATGTGACTGCTGCCCAGCTCCTCCAGAAGCGGCAGTATAACAAGCGAAGCGCTTGTACCGAGGTAGTTTGCAAACTCAAGGGCAGCAAACAACACTTGAGCACAATATGCAAAATGTTACATTCTACCTAATAAAATAGCTAAGTCAAATAATAATATAAAGCAAGATATTAACGATTTAGCTATTACCGAAAATATCAGCAATATAAAATTATAGGAAAGGGAAATATACATATAATACATCATATCAACATGTATATAAATTGTGGCCCATTCTCGGTAGCAATATGTATCTCTCTCTCTCACACACACACATACCTAGTAGCATTGAGGCTGGACCAGGAGCATGTTTCGACCCTGCGACCACACTTAGATGAGTACAATTAGTGCAAAAGTTTCCAACAAGACTAGTCCCGGAACTAAGAAGTATGTCTCATGACGAAAGGTTAAGAGAACTCAACCTGATGGCATTGGAGGACAGTATAAAAGTACATATTAAAGTATAAAATACTGAGAAGAAATGACAAGGTGAACGGAGACAGAGGTTTCAGAGAAGGAATACGGGAACAAGAGGGTACAACTGGAAGTTGAAAACTCAGAAGAGCTCACTGGGATATTAGGAAGTATTTCTTCAGCCTTAGAGTTTTCAGGAAGTGGAACAATCTAGAGAGTAATAGTAGAGGCAAGATCCATACACAGATAAAAAAAGCACAATACCGTGACTGGAACGATACACAAATAATCCGCACATAGAAGAGAGGAGCTTACGACGACGTTTCGGTCCGACTTGTACCATTTACAAAGTCACACTAACAAAAGAAGAGAAGGAGAGAGTATATATAGGCTATCAAACAGGGACGGGAACAAGAGAGGGCGTAATAGTAGTAGTAGTAGTGGTAGTAGAGTCAGTCATATACTAAGAAAAAGGAGCACTGCAAGGGAGCAAGGGGCCCACAGAGGGTAAGAGCAAGGACAAATACAAGGCAGAACAAAGAAAGCAAAGGAGAAAAAAGAAGAGGAAAGGGAAAGAGGAAAAGGGGAAAATAGAGTCAGGTTAAGTCACGGGTGTTCTGAAGTTTGGAACATTTAACAATGTAATGAAAGGAAAGCATCTACAGAGACAAATCCAGGACTACGATTCGTAAAAGGAAAGTTGTGTATAAGTGAGTATTCAACCAGACGGCATGAAAGTGGACGTAGGGTAGACAGTTTTCAGAAGACCAATCAAAGAACTCTCTCCGACCTCTGTCCTCCTGACTTTGATTGTGTTCGACGTTTTCGTGTCATCTGTCCTCTCTGCCCTATTTCTATGGCCTTCCCAAAACTCACAAACCTGATATTCCTCTTCGTCCCATCAATCCTCTCGAGGTTCTGTCTCTTATCATCTTGCTTCTTGGCTAGCCAAAACCCTCATTCACTTTCTTGGTACGTTTCTCCTGCCCACCTTCGTCACTCTCAAGACTTCATCGAACGGGTTCCCCTCTCCCGACCTGTAAGATGCTTAGTCTTGATGTCGAGTCCCTCTTCACTAATGTCCCTCTTGATGATGTCCTTAATTTTCTCAAGAGAAGACCAATGAAGGGTTAATTCCTTTTCCAACCAAGGTAAAATTATTCTCAAACCTTCGAGGTCGCTATGGGCTCTCCTCTATCTCCTGTTCTTCCTGCTATTGATGTACGTCCTTCACTCTGGCTCCACTATGTAGATGACATCTTTGCTCTTTGGCGTCATGACTCTAGTCTCTTCCAACCATTTCTTGATGTCCTTAATAATCTTGCCCCTTCCATTAAGTTTAAAGCTGAATGGGAATCTAATTCCTTGCTTCCTTTCCTTGATGTTCATGTCCACCGCTCAGTTACAGGTTTTGCCTTTTCTGTGTACCGAAGCCTATGCACAGTGGCATGTATATTCACTACTCTTCTTATCTTATCATGCTTCCTCTGTCAAGAAAAGTTTCTTATCTCCTCTTTCTCCTTGCTCTCCGCATTTGTGATCCTCAGTTCCTTGTATTAGAAATTTCCATCTTCATAATTCATTTTCCCGTCTTGGCTACCTTTCCCATTTCATAGACTCTGCCTTCTCACGTGCTAAACTGACTTTCTTCTCTCCCAAACTCTCTACACCTGGGAACTCTCCTGTCCTCTGCCTTCCCCTACATTTCGGTCTCTCTAATCTCAACAGCTCTCTCCGTTCCTTAGACATCAAACTTACTTTTCACCAGACTAAGACTCTTAGAACTAATCTAGTTCATACTTCTCCTCCTCTACAGATGTTCCTGGTTGAATCCTTCCTTATACACAACTTTCCTTGTAAGAATCTTAGTCCTGGCTTTGTCTCTGTAGATGCTTTCCTTTCCCATTACATTGTTAAATGCTCCAAACTCAGAACACCCGTGACTTAACCTGATTCTGTTTTCCTCCTCCTTTTCAGATTCAGATTCAGATACTTTATTTCTGATAATATTACAAAGTGGGGTGTACATATAATGTTTATACATTTATGAATTAGTTACGTATTGCAAGAAGGCTAATAATATGCCTAGGTATGCCTAGGCATTTCAGGGAGTCTTATGATAGATCTTACTCAATAGTGACACAATGAATATACTGATACCGGCATAATACAGTTTCTATATTGGAGTGTCTTAGGCAAACTTATGACTAGCTTAAGAATTATGAAGCAATAGTTGTATTAGAATTTTGGTTACAGTCATGTGTAAATTAGGGGGAATCACAGATATCAATAAGTGTATTTTGCTGTGGATATGTGCAAGATAAAGTAGTTTTCATGTGGTTAGCTACCGGTTGGGTGCGTAAGTGAGATAAGATTTTTTTAACGGTGCATTTGAAAATGGAGGTTGTTTCTGCAGTTATAGAGTTTTCAGGAAGGGAGTTCCAGATTTTAGGCCCTTTATGTACATTGAATTTTTGTATAGATTTAGTCGGACACGGAAATGTCAAAGAGATGTTTGTGTCTGGTATTATGTCTATGGGTCCTGTCACAACTATCAATAAAGTGTTTTAGCTCAGGGTTAACGTTGGAATTTATGGTTCTATAAATGTATCTGAGAGAGTTAGAGCTAAGGAAGGGGTAGCAATAATGTTGAAGGATCAGTTATGGAAGGAAAAGAGGGAATATAAATGTGTAAATTCAAGGATTATGTGGAGTAAAATAAGGGTCGGATGCGAAAAGTGGGTCATAATAAGCGTGTATGCACCTGGAGAAGAGAGGAGTGTAGAGGAGAGAGAGATTTGGGAGATGTTAGCGAATGTATAGGAACTTTTGAACCAAATGAGAGAGTATTGTGGTAGGGACCTAAATGCTAAAGTGGGAGAAACATGCAGATAGGGTGTAGTAGGTAAGTTTGGGGTGCCAGGTAAATGATAATGGGAGCCCTTTGATTGAACTTTGTATAGAAAGGGGTTTAGTTATAGGTAATACATATTTTAAGAAAAGAGGATAAATAAGTATACAAGATATGATGTAGGGCGTAATGACAGTAGTTTGTTAGACTATGTATTGGTAGATAAAAGACTGTTGAGTAGACTTCAGGATGTACATGTTTATAGAGGGCTACAGATATATCAGATCACTTTTTAGTTATAGCTACAGTGGGAGTAAAAGGTAGATGGGATACAAGGAAAATAGAATCAGTAAGTAAAAGAGAGGTGAAGGTTTATAAACTAAAAGAGGAGGCAGTTAGGGTAAGATATAAACAACTATTGGAGGATAGATGGGCTAGTGAGAGTGTAGGAAATGGGGTCGAAAATGTATGGGGTAGATTTAAAAATGTAGTGTTAGAGTGTTCAGCAGAAGTTTGTGGTTACAGGCGAGTGGGTGCGGGAGGGAAGAGGAGCGATTGGTGGAATGATGATGTAAAGAGAGTAGTAAGGGAGAAAAAGTTAGCATATGAGAGGTTTTTACAAAGTAGAAGTGATGCAAGGAGGGAAGAGTATATGGAGAGAAAAAGAGAGGTTAAAAGAGTGGTGAAGCAATGTAAAAGAGACAGATGAGAGAGTGGGTGAGATGTTATCAGCAAATTTTGTTGAAAATAAGAAAAGTTTTGGAATGAGATTAATAAGTTGAGGAAGCCTAGAGAAAAATGGATTTGACAGTTAAAAATAGGGAGGAGAGTTATTAAATGGAGAGTTAGAGGTATCGGGAAGATGGAGAGAATATTTTGAGGATTTGTTAAATGTTGATGAAGACAGGAAGCTGTGATTTCGTGTGTAGGGCAAGGAGGAATAACATCTTGTAGGAGTGTGGAAGAGCCATGGGTGTAGGAAGTTCGTGAAGCAGTGGTAGAATGAAAGGGTAAGGCAGCTGGGATTGATGGGATAAAGATAGAAATGTTAAAAGCAGGTGGGGATATAATTTTGGAGTGGTTGGTGCTATTATTTAATAAATGTATGGAAGAGGGTAAGGTACTAGGATTGGCAGAGAGCGTTATTGTTCCTTTGTATAAAGGCAAAGGGGACAAAGAGAGTGCAAAATTATAGGGAATAAGTCTGTTGAGTGTACCTGGTAAAGTGTATGGTAGAGTTATTATTGAAAGAATTAAGAGTAAAACAGAAAGCAGGATAGCAGATGAACAAGGGGCTTTAGGAAAGGTAGGGGTGTGAGACCAAGTGTTTACAGTGAAACATATAGGTGAACAGTATTTGGATAAAAGATGTTTTTGTGGCATTTATGGATTTGGAAAAGGCGTATGATAGGGTAGATAGGGGGCAATGTGGCAGATGTTGCAGGTATGGAATAGGAGGAAGGTTACTGAAAGCAGTGAAGAGTTTTTATGAGGATAGTGAGGCTCAGGTTAGAGGTGTAGGGGGAAGGGGACTATTTCCCAGTAAAAGTGGGCCTTAGACAAGGATGTGTGATGTCACCGTGGTTGTTCAATATATTTATAGATGGGGTTGTAAGAGAAGTGAATGCAAGGGTCTTGGCAAAAGGTGTTGGTCTAAAGATAAAGAAGCAAATACAAAGTGGGAGTTGTCACAGTTGCTTTTTGCTGATGACACTGTGCTTTGGGAGATTCTGAAGAGAAGCTGCAGAGGTTGGTGGATGAATTTGGTAGGGTGTGTAAAGAAGAATTGAAAGTGAATATAGGAAAGAGTAAGGTGATGAGGATAACAAAAAGAATAGGTGACGAAAGTTTGGGATATCAGATTGGAGGAGAGAGTATGGAGGAGGTGAATGTATTCAGATATTTGGGAGTGGACATGTCGCGGATGGGTCTATGAAGGATGAGGTGAATCATAGAATTGATGAGGGAAAAGGGTGAGTGGAGCACTTCGGAGTCTGTGGAGACAAAGAACCTTGTCCATGGAAGAAAAAGAGGGAATGTATGAAGTATAGTTATACCAACGCTCTTATATGGGTGTGAAGCATGGGTGATGAATGTTGCAACGAGGAGAAGGCTGGAGGCAGTGGAGATGTCATGTCTGAGGTCAATGTGTGGTGTGAATATAATGCAGAGAATTCGGAGTTTGGAAATTAGGAGGAGGTGCGGGATTACCAAAACGATTGTCCAGAGAGCTGAGGAGGGGTTGTTGAGGTGGTTTGGACATGTAGAGAGATGGAACGAGACAGAGTGACTTCGAGATGTATAAATCTGTAGTGGAGGGAAGGCGGGGTAGGGGTCGGCCTAGGAAAGGTTGGAGGGGGGGGTAAAGGAAGTTTTGTGTGCGAGGGCTTGGACTTCAGCAAGCATGTGTGAGCGTATTTGATAGGAGTGAATGGAGGCATATGGTTTTAATACTTGACGTGCTGTTGGAGTGTGAGCAAAGTAACATTTATGAAGGATTCAGGAAACCGGCAGGCCGGACTTGAGTTCTGGAGATGGGAAGTACAGTGCCGGCACTCTGAAGGAGGGTGTTAATGTTGCAGTTTTATAACTGTAGTGTAAAGCACCCTTCTGGCAAGACAGTGATGGAGTGAATGATGATGAAAGTTTTTCTTTTCGGGCCACCCTGCCTTGGTGGGAATCGGCCGATGTGTTAATAAAAAATAAAAAAATGTAGATTGCAGCGTAGTAAGTGTGGATGTTCTGAACAGTGAGTAGGTTTAGGTCTTTGAAGAGTGAAGTGGGGGTTGCCTAGCGTTGGATTGCGTGATAATTCTCACTGCGGCTTTTGTTGGTTATTATTGGCTTTAGGTGGGTAATTGCTGTTGATCCCAAAGCACAAATGGCATATGTGAGGTAGGGATAGATGAGTGAATAGTATAGTATGAGTAGGGCAATGCACAGCATATTAGGGGCTTTTCATGTACATCTCATTAATAACTATATTTCTTGTTAACTATGTATCATTGTACCATGTCTCAATAAATTATTATTATTATTATTATTATTATTATTATTATTATTATTATTATTATTATTATTATTATTTTTTTTGTGGTACATAGTAACGTATCTTAGAGAGGATCCCCACAGTTTTGGACACTTTCTTTGTTATGTGTTGAATATGAGTGCTGAATTTCAGGTTGCTGTCGAGGTGAAGGGGAGCTGACATGGATCGCGCTCAGAAAAAAAAAAAAAGAAAAACTACGAAAATTGAGATTTTCTTACCGAAAAATAGCTGATCTTTCTGGCAACCCCCTCATATAATTCTCATCATTATACAATGTTTCTACAAGGAGTTATAGTAATTTATAACATGTGTGGTGACGGCGTCTGTCATAACATGCGCGCTGACGCGACAAAAAAAAAAAATCCGTTTTTTTTCTATCAATTTCTTATATTTTTCTCTCTAATATAATACAAATTCACCATTTGAGATCATAAAAGAGTGGGCGGGGCTAATATGGCCATAGAACCAATCGGAAGCCTTCTCGGATAAGAAGTGCTGACAGGCCATAATTACGATATAGCGGCCAACAAATTGTCCTTTTCTTACGCTAATATCAATAATAATGTTTATTTACTTACTACAATTGATCTATTATGACATAAGACGACATATTAATAGCATAGAAACATAAAAAAAGAAAAAAAAAAAATATTATGTGGCATAATATGACGGTATATCGCCAGTTAGTGGGAGGGTACGATAGCCCATAAGAATTATTTTTTCCCATTCTCACATTTTGTTATGAGAGAAAACGGATCTAGCGATGGTAAACTGTAGTAGACACTTATAGATGATGAAAACAGTGGAAAAACAAGTATTTTTCGGGAAAAACAAAATTTCTCCGAGTACTCGGGCTGCCGCGCGCTTCGGCCATTATCTCGAAGTAAGTTATTTACCTATTTAGCCCTGTACCATCATTCTTAATGAACGAATTGACGTGATTTTCACAATAAACAGAAGAATGCCTGCTTTACCAATGTGTATGTACCTTTTGAAGTATCCCAAATATTTTCTCATTTGTGTGGGGAAAAGTCCGATATTTTGCTAAATGTCAAGAAACCTAGAAACTCTATTTTTTTAGAATGAACATAAGCTTTATTACAGAATTCGTACATGCTGCACGATGGTCTTAGAAGTGTTCTCTATCATCTGGAGTTTACCTGGAGAGAGTTCAGGGGTCAACGCCCTGCGGCCCGGTCTGTGACCAGGCCTCATGTTGATCAGAGCCTGATCAACCAGGCTGTTACTGCTGGCCGCACGCAGTCCAACGTACGAACCACAGCCCGGCTGGTGCCTGCTTGAAGACAGCAATGGGTCTATTGGTAATCCCCTTATGTATGCTGGGAGGCAGTTGAACAGTCTTGGGCCCTGACACTTATTGTGTTGTCTCTCAACGTGCTAGTGGCACCCCTGTTCTTCATTGGGGGATGTTACATCGTCTGCCGAGTCTTTTGCTTTCATAGGAAGTGACACTCGTGTGCAAGTTTGGTACTAACCCTCTAGGATTTTCCAAGTGCATATAATAATGTATCTCTCCCGCCTGCATTCCAGGAGTACAGGTTAGGAACTTCAAGAGTTCCCAGTATTGAGGTGGTTTATTGCAGTTATGCGTGCTGTGAATGTTCTCTGTACATTTTCTAGGTCATCAATTTCACCTGCCTTGAAAGGTGCAGTTAGTGTGCAGCAATATTCTAGCCTAGATAGAACAAGCGACCTGAAAAGTGTCAACATGGGCTTGACATCCCTGGTTTTAAAGATTCTCATTATCCATCCAGTCATTTTCTGGCAGATGCGATTGCTACAGTGTTATAGTCCTTGAAGGTGAGATCCTCTGTCATGATCACTCTTAGGTCTTTGACATTATTTTTTCGCTCTATTGTGTTGTTGGAATTTGTTTTATACTCCGAGGAGATTTTAATTTCCTCACGTTTTCCATATCGGAGTAATTGAAATTTCTCATCATTGAACTTCATATTGTTTTCTGCAGCCCATTTAAAGATTTGGTTGATGTCTGTTTGGGAGTCTTGCAGTGTCTTCAATGGTGGACACTGTCATGTAGATTCGGGTGTCATCTGCAAAGGAAGACACGGCACTGTGGCTGATATCCCTGTCTATGTCCGATATAAGGATGAGGAACAGGATGGGAGCGAGTACTGTGCCTTGTGGAACAGATCTTTTCACCGTAGCTGCCTCAGACTTTACTCTGTTGACTACTACTTTTTGTGTTCTACTTGTTAGGAAATTATAAATCCATCTACCAACTTTTCCTGTTATTCCTTTATCACGCATTTTGTGTGCTATCACACCATGGTCACACTTATCAAAGGCTTTTGCAAAGTCTGTGTATATAACATCTGCATTCTGTTTGTCCTCTAGAGCATCCAGGACCTTGTCGTAGTGGTCCAGTAGTTGGGACAGACAGGAGCGACCTGCTCTAAACCCATGCTGCCCTGGGTTGTGTAATTGATGGTTATCTAGATGAGTGGTGATCTTGCTTTTTAGAACCCTTTCAAAGATTTTTATGATATGGGACGTTAACGCTATTGGTGTGTAGTTCTTTGCCATTGCTTTACTGCCACCTTTGTGGAGTGGGGCTGTGTCTGTTGTTTTTAGTAACTGCGGGACGACCCCAGTGTCCATGCTCCCTTTCCATAGGATGTTAAAAGCACGTGATAGGGGCTTCTTGCAGTTCTTGATGAACATTGAGTTCCATGAGTCGGGGCCTGGAGCGGAGGGCATGGGCATGTCGTTTATCGCGTTTTCAAAGTCATGTGGAGTCAGGGGGATGTCAGATAGGCTTGCATCTACCAGGTTCTGTGGCACTCTCATAAGAAATTCATTTAGGTCTTCAACTTTCAGTCTGGTTAGTGGCTCACTAAAAACTGAGTCATACTGGGACTTTAGTAACTCACTCATTTCCCAGCAGGAAGTGTCAAAACAACTTTTCCAACGACCACTTTGGCCCCGATCTCTCCTAAGTGGAATTTTTAAGAATTTTCAGTAAATCTTGCGTGGTTCATTTGCTTTTTGGCCGATTTTATTGAAACGTCGTCACAGCTCCTTTTACATAAGCTTCTAATAGTACATCAAAAATGAGCGCAATCGGTAAACAAATAAAGAAGTTGTTCCTGAGTGGTTGAGCTGCCCTGAAGGCCCATGAATTTGCCCTCATTATGTTTAGCAATAAGAGTGTTGTTTATCTTAATGTTTAATTGTGCATCATCTGCTCTATTGCCAAACATAATATAGAAGGTCTTATCAGTGTTGAGTATAAGTTTATTGACTGTCATCCATGTAGATATTTTTAGTAATTCGTCGTTAACAATGGTGTTGAGCATGGCAAGATTTGGGTGGGAGATGACATAAGTCGTGTCGTCAGCAAAGAGTATTGGTTTTAGATGTTGTGATACATTGGGAAGATCATTGATGTATAAGAGGAAGAGCAGGGGACCAAGGACACTTCCCTGCAGTACTCCAGTATCAAGTGGTCGTGTCGAGGAGGATGTGTCTTTAATGGTGACATACTGGTACCTATTAGTGAGGTAGGATTTGAAGTATGCAAGTGCATGACCTCTTATTCCATAGTGGTCAAGTTTGTGGAGTAAAATGCCGTGGTTTACTGTGTCGAAAGCTTTCCTTAGGCATCGTTAGTGCTTTTATTTTTTTCTGAAGCCAAATTGGCAGGGGTTGAGTATGCTTTGTTTCGTTATAAACGAGTATAATCTCTTGTGCACAAGTTTCTCAAAGATTCTGGATAGCAACGGTAGATTTGATATAGGCCTATAGTTGTTTACGTCTGTATTATTTACCTTTGTGTATTGGTGTAACCCTTGCTGTTTTCAGTAGTGTCGGGAAAGTGCTAGTTTCTAGTGATTTGTTAAAAAGTAATGCAATAGCATGGGAAAGGACATGAGTGGCTCGTTTGTAAATTAATGGTGGGACTTGAGACAGATTCCCTGATTTATTTTTAATTGTCTTGATTATCATGGTGACTTCAGTGGGCTCAGTAGGTGCAAGATAGAAGGAGGATGGGAAATTCCCATCTAGGTAATCACTTGCTCGGGCGTTGGTATCTGGGATTTTACTGGCAAGATTTGATCCTATGGTTGAGAAGAAGTCATTTATATTGTTTAATGTATCAATAGGCTGTATTGGTGTTTCGTTTGGTTTAGTTAGGACAATATTCCTAGTTTTTCAGTTTGTGGGTGCCCAGAATCTGTGAGAGTGTTTTCCAGGTCTTTTTTTATATCTCCTCTTTTTTCAGTGAATCTGCTGGAGTAGTACAATTGTTTTGCTTTTTTTATTAGATTGGTGAGAACTGATGAATAGTGTTTAATAAACTCTTTATGTATGAATCCCCATCTATATTGCTTTTCATATTGATGTTTCTTGTTAATGGATTTTAGTAAGCTGTTAGTTAGCCATGGGCAACCTAGCCATTTATTCATAATCTGTTTCATTTTTATTGGACAATGTTTGTTGTATAGTCTATGTAATTTATTAAGAAAATTGTCTGTCCAATCATCGATACCCTTGGCGTTGGAGAATTCTATAGCCCAGTCAACCGTCTCTAGCTCTGCTGTGAAGTTATTTATTGATGCCTGGTCATGGAGTCTAAATGAAACTTTGGTGTATTCTAGAGTTGGTTTACTAATGTTTGTTAAGAGGAAGGTGGGGTAGTGGTCTGTAGTGCTGTCTGTTATTATCCCCGATTTAAAGTGGCCTAGGATATTGGTCCATATATGGTCGATTATGGTTGCACTCGTCTCAGTAAGCCTGGTTGGTTTAGTTATTGTTGGTATGAGAAGTGTGTTGTTCATATTGTTGATGAAATCAGTTACTGGCTGGTCATCTGGTAGGCCAAGGTTGATGTTGAAGTCTCCAGCTAAGATAAGGTGGTGTTTGTTCATTTGGTTGTTTGTTATTAGCGTTTTTAGTTGATCACTAAAATTTGGGATGTTTGTATGAGGCATCAGGTAAATGGCCCGATTGTTATGAGAGTCTTAAGGTTTTGTGCAGTAAAATTAGCAAAAATATATTCTCCATATTCATCACTATAGCAAGTGGTGTCACAACAGGATATTTCATTAGAGTAATAGATTGCAATACCACCCCCAACTTGGTGTGGTCTGCAGTTGTGTATTGCTGTGTATCCTGGTAGCGAGTAGATATCTATTGTATCCAGGTTTCAGTAAGAACAATACATGTGAAGGTTGTCTTAAGGGAATCAAGGAGTGCCAGGAGGTCATCATAGTGTTTGCTTAAGGATCGGACATTGTAGTTAAGAACTGTTATACTTTTAGCAGTATTTAGGACAGTGTTGGCTTGTGATGCTGTGTAATAGAGGCAGTTACTTTCCAGTAAATTTTGATTGGGTGTTAGATTATAAAGGTTTAGATCAGGGTCGACTTGATCATTCATCATTTAGGTTAAATAGTAATTTTGTTATATCATGTATAGTGTGGTGAGTTCTAGTACTGATATCTGTAGTAAGCGGATGTTTGGACAAGTATATAACTAATGCACATTGGTCAAATAGAGTATAGTAACAAATAAACATAATGGAATTGGTGTTGACTATGTATTAAGCTAGAATGAAATAAAAATTTAGATATAAACTACTAAGATAAAATTACAAAATAAGGTAGCACCAATGAGATTGGTGTTGGTCATGTATTAAGCTAGAATGAAATAAGGTAAACTAGATATTACCTATGATTCAATTATCAAATAAGGTTTGGTATTGGTTATGTATTAAGCTAGAATGAAATTAAGTAAAACAAGATATTAACTAAGATACAATTTTAAAATAAAGTAGCACCAAACTGTCACTTGTAATTGCACTAAGGAATAGTTGCAATATATATAAAGGTATAATACAGGTTTATATAAAATTATAATAAAAAAAATAAATAAAGAGGGGCAATTAATTGGATGTAAGTGATTTGATAGTAAGATGGTATACAATAGATATTAAAATAAGTAAAATGGAATATTTGCCACAGGTTATTAAAAAGTATTGTTGATTAAGATAGGGCAATGATGTTGTAGCTGAATATGAAAGCTTGGATATTTGGCAATGGTAGGTTAATAAAAATAAAGGTATACAATAAGATTGAGCAATGAAGTATAAAAAACAAAAATAGGGCAATAATAATTTTAAAATAAAAATTGGGCAATAACGCTTGAATATATGGCAATAATAGTTTGATAATAATAAAAGTATAAGATAAGGTTGGGCAATAAAGTATAAAATAAGGAAGGGCAATAAAAGGTTAAGATTGAATTGGGGGCAATAATGTTGTAAGTTGTAAAAATGTATATGGTAATAATAATAATAAAGGGATTTGTTGTTATCAAATACAAATTAAGACTATGAGGTAGAATTAAGACTATGAGGTAGAATTAAGACTATGAGGTAGAATTAAGAGTATGAGGTAGAATGGTAATTGGATACAAAAGTTAAAATTTAATGGTAAGGGGGTACTAAAATTTTTTAGGGAACAAAATTTATGGATGATTCATAACACTACTCGTGGACTGTGGGTTTGAACTGCATGTTATTCTAATTCTGTTAACCCAACCTCACTCAGGAATGTTTTTAGTTCATATTCTGTAGAGATGAAATACCACTTCCCAGTGGGCTCTTTCCTAACTGCGATTTTACCATCCCTCACAAAGCACTGATGAATTTTTACTTTCTTTCTTCTGCCTTGTATTTGTCCTTGCTCTTACCCTCTGTGGGCCCCTAGCTCCCTTGCAGTGCTCCTTTTTCTTAGTATATGACTGACTCACTACCACTACTACTACTATTACTCCTCCCCCACTTCCTCTCTTGTTCCCGTCCCTGTCTGCTGGCCTATATATACTTCCTCCTCTCCTTTTTGTTAGTGTGGCTTTGTAAATGGTCCAAGTCGGACCGAAACGGCTTCGTAAGCTCCTCTCTTCTATGTGCGGGTTATTTGTGTATCCATACATAGCTTTAAGGAGAGGTACGACAAGGCTTTTAGAGCAGGGATAGAGTAGTGACCAGCACAGAGGAACCAGGAGCTGCTATTCGACCCCTGCAACCACAAACTGGAAAGTACACACACTCACAAAACCACAAACACTCAGACACACAGACACAGACAGTCACACACACGCACACTAATTTCCTACACATCAATTTTCAACACATCCCTTGAAACTGGGCAACTACCCGAGGTATTTAAGACGGCAAATATAGTCCCCATTTTTAAGAAAGGGGACAGAAATGAGGCACTAAACTATAGACTAGTGTCCATAGTTTAGTTGTGAGAGGCATTAGTGACCTGCTAATGCCTCTCACAACTACTTGGAACACTTTCAAAGATTTTTTTTTATTTGGAATGTTACTGTTATTATGTCTATGCCCCTGTCCACAGAATATTTAAGGCACGTAAAAGGGGTTTCTTGCAATTCTTGATGAACACTGTGTTCCACGAGTCTGGCCTGAGGCAGAGTGCATGGGCATGTTATTTATTGCTTTTTCTTATGGTATTAGGATTATATCAGAAATTCTTGAATTATCCAAATTTAGTCTCGGTTATGAAAAATTAATTTAGATTTGTCGACCCTCAGTCTGATTAATGGCTCACTAAATAATGAGTCATATTGGGACTTGAGTATCTTACATATTTCTCCCATCTCTTTTGAGCAGAGGTTCAATACTGGAAGTGGTTTTTGATCTAGACTTGGCATAAGAACATAAATATTTTATATTTCAATTTCATTTATAGCTTTAAGTTCTTCCTATGTTTCTTGTCTCTTGTATGATTTCTTAAGCATAGGTTTGATAATTACTATTCATCATTCCAATGCCTCCTCTCGTATTTCAGATATACTGATACCTTTCAGCAGCTCTGTGATTCTTCGTCTTCGTCTGTATTGGAAACGTCTCTCTTTCTAGCTTTAAGAGTGCTCATTATTGAGCGGCTTCAAGCTTAATGCGCTTGTGCAATTTAGGATATTGGTATCTTTGTTTATTTTTTGAATAGTTTCAAATATATGTTGGTTATGTCCAAAATTAAAAAAAAATCTTTGCTGAACAAATTTTGATATTGATATCCGTATGATGGCCTGTGAATGGCTCTTTCGATTCTATTTAAATTTTCAATGCTAATATTCAACTACATTATTACCCTATGCCGCACTATTCCAGTCGCATTCATTGAAGCACATGGCACTGAGTTATGTAATACTGGGAGACCATTCTCAGAACGCACAGACACAGAAATACATCTAATTTTAATATTAAATTAGCATCGGGTAAATCAATAACGCAGTCTTTTGCTGCTTTTGCAATCGCTTCTCTGACAGATTCCAAAGTTAAGTTGAGTTGGCTGATGCAAAATGGTATCTTCTGAATGGATAATTCTTATGGTTGCTCTGGCAATAAGATCATGGAGGATGTTATAGACGGAATTAAGCATGATACCCCAGTCATTTTCTTAGCTCATACAAGAACGCCCCAAACATGATGGCTTAATTTTCGTCAGGCATTAGATCACTATTAAGGCAGTTATACATACTCTTGTATGTATATTTCCTTTCCTTTCTTCCACCCTTTACCTGACGGAGTCTGACGGGATTCGAACTCATGGCATCTCAGGTCTAAAACTATCCAGCCTGTCTTCTTTTCCACCTGTGAACTTCTGTTTATTTTTTTTATTAACACATCGGCCGTTTCCCACCAAGGCAGGGTGGCCCGACAAAGAAAAACTTTCCTCATCATTCACTCCATCACTGTCTTGCCAGAGGCGTGCTTACACCACAGCTACAAAACTGCAACATTAACACCCCTCCTTCAGAGTGCAGACATTGTACTTCTCATCTCCAGGAATCAAGTCCGGCCTGTCGGTTTCCCTGAAACCATTCATAAATGTTACTTCTGATTATTACAAAAATAGTCGTTGTAGAATGTTACAGTGTGCTGTGGGAGGGTGATCTTCACACCTAATACATGCCTTTTTGACAGTGTTTGACACAGAGTTCTTCAGGCAGAGGGACTTGCTGGTTTTATCATATTATTTAATCATTTAATCAGTTAGGACTTAGATCAACAGTCAGTCCTCTTCTCGCATGTACACTACATTTAAGAAAATCAATAATAAAATTTCCTTCTATTATTGATATTATATCTAAGTAACATGTTTTATTCAATGATCATCGGTAACTCGCTTTCTTAGAATGGGTAACTTTTACGTTGTACCGTATTTCATGACAAGTTAAACCCGTTTTAGGTTCCTATTAACAGGAGTGATAATGACCCAAGTATTACTATAATGATTGTAGCCCAATTTCTACCCAGAATCTCTTGATGATCGTTGAAGATAACATTAAATGCATACTGTGAAAAAAAAGTACAATAGCCTCTGACAGTTTTTAATTTTTCTGCAGGAGGTGGACACAAGTATCCTGATGATGTCTGCAGAGAGGAACCAGTTGACGGAGGCGAGCGAGTTCCTCTATATGGAGGTTCACACAGCTGGCTACCTGAGACCCGTCCCCCACTCAGACATCACTGGCTTCATTAAACCCTTCACATCCTGGGTAAGTTCTCAAACACGAAGCCGTCCACCGACCATCCACTTAGTTATCACTGGTTTCCTCAGTCTTTTTCACAGATTTAGCTTGTTGAGCTAGCACACCAAACAGGGAGTAGAATGAAATTAGCTTAGAGGAGTGCACACCATCGTATGTCCTTGGGTAGCGAGTACAACATTCAGTGCTACTGGATGCGCTACTCTTAAGGATACATTTTCGCTGCCCAGCCTTTGCGGAGTGCGGGTGTGCTTGATTTTGGTCCCTAGCGGTGGAGTTGAGAACTGGTAGTTTTCATCAACATGGTGAAGCGCTACAGACGACGTGTCAATACTGTCTGTAATGAAGTGTTGCAGGGTGCGATTTAACCAAGCAACGCAGATGTTCTCCTCCCAGCTGTGTTTAGGGATTCTTTAGGGATATCCAATGAAGAATTATTTGGAATATCTCTCAACGGTTCGTCGAGGATTTTTTGTCAAGTTTGCAGTGGCCAGCGCATATGAGCGAGTGGTTGAAACGTATCAGGAGAAGAGGATTGTCGTCAACACGGGATTAGAGGTACGGCTTCGAGATGTGTCCCGGTACTACACTTATATACGGTTTCGAAATGTGCCGTTCGAAGCGTTGGATGTTGATGTCCTAACACCTGGGCAACAGGTGTGCAAGAAGGCCTGGGTGGAGGTGGCAAAGGGGTACGGGGAGTGTCAAGGGTAGAGAGGGAAGGAGGGACAGGAAAGCAGACAGGCAAGTACTGGGAGTGTCAGTAGAGGAAGAGAGCATTAGTAAGGGAAAGTCTGTAGTAACGAGGAAGTTAAAAGTAGAGGAAAGCCCCTGCGTTCTGTTCAGGTGTTTAACAATGAATGTAAATGGCCTCCAAGCAGAGGTGAAACATAAATGGGTAGAGGTGACGTTAAGACGTTTAAATGTGGATGTGTGATATTGCAAGAGCATAATTATAGGTTGGGAGAGATTTGACGTTAAGTGGTTTACAGTTTATGGGGGTAGTGCGGGTAGTTTCAAGGGAGGGGTGGCTATAGGAATACGTGTGACCAGTCCCTTTCGGTTGTTGGCATGGGAAGAGGGGGGGGTGGAAGGGTGGTAAGGGTTGAGGGTTTATGGGGGAATGTCAGAGTGTGTATAGTGGGAGTTTATATGCCAGCTATAAGTTGTAGAAGAACTAAGGAAGAGTTTGTGAGAGAGGAGTTGATATATTTCTTACGTGGGTTGCCGGTTGTGACTATTATCACAGGGGATTGGAATTGTGTGATTAGGAAGAGGGATGTGGAACCGAGAGGGGCGGGGTGTGAGTTGGGGGTTTTGCGTGATGTTTTGGGTGCGGCAGGAGTCAGAGATGTGGTAGGGGGCAGTGGGTGGCATATAGAACATACGTTCATATGTAGGGGCTATGCTGCAAGACTCTATCGCGTGTATGTGTCGAGGGATGTTATAGTGGAGGGTGTGGATTGCATTGATTTTGGGTTTTCCGATCACAGGGTGTGTTGGCAGTGTTGGGATGGGAAGGAGCTGTTAGAACGTATGCTAGTTATTGGAAGCTTAACGTGGGCTTATTGCAGGGGAACTGTGTAGGAGGAGTTTTCAGGAGTGGTGGGAGGGATGTGGAATGATGGGAAGGACCGGGAAGATGTGGTGGGCTGGTGGAATGGAGTGGCAAAAGTGGGTATTCAGGATTTTTATAAACGTGAAGGTAGAGAGCAGGCGCGATTGCGTTATGGCCTGCAGAGGTATTTGGAGGGGCAGTTACAGGATTGTTATGTGGGGGGGGGGTTACTCGCTGGAGGACATAGAGGTTTTGATGGGCTAGTTGAAGGATATACAGAATGAGAGATTCCAGGCTATCAGAGTGAGGGCAGGTATTGAGGATGTGCTGTGGGGGACAAACCGTCTTTGACTGTCTTGCGTGGTTTTCGAAAGAGGAGCAGGGTATGACGATGACGTCATTGAAGGTGCACGAGGAGTTGGGTGGGTATACAGAGGGACAGGTACTGCGGTCGACAGAGGGTATGAGCGCGTTTGTGGATGTTTGGTTTCGCCGTATCTAGACCTGAGGTTGGAGGAGGTGGAGGCGAAAGAGGAAGTTTTGGAGGGTATACAGGTAGGGATTAGTGAGGAGGAGAGGAAAGGTGTGGAGGGTAGTATAACTGAGGAGGAAGTGTGGTTCGTGGTAAAGGGGATGCAGATGGGTAAAGCGCCGGGAGTCGATGGCTCACCTAGTGATTTTTATGTTCAACATTGGGGAGTGTTGAAGGAATGTTTGACAAAAGTTTTCAATCGTTTGAAGGAAGTAAGGTGAGGATCAGCGCACTGGAGTTGTGGTTTTAGTACCTAAGGGAAATTGGTAGAAACGATTAGGATTACAGAGCTATTTCACTTTTATGTGCAGATTACAAAATCTTTGCAAGGATTTTGGGTAAAAGGGTTAAAAAGGTTTTAGATTCTATCATAGAGCGTGGTCAGTATGGGATACAGGGGAGGTGTATGGGGAATGGGCATGGTAGGATTAGGGAATTCATTGAGGGTCGAGAGGGGGGTGGGGTCTTAGGGCTTGATTGGGAAACGGCTTATGACAGTGTGGATAGGAATATGTTATTTACATTCTTCGTAAGCAGGGTTTTGGGAATGAAGTAGTGGTTTGGGTTCAAACGTTGTATTAGAGGGCTTTGGTGTGGGTTCAAGTGAATGGAAGGGTGGGAAACGTGGTGGACATGAAGCGGGGTTTGCGGCAGGGGTGCCCTTTGTCGCAAATTCTGTTTGCATGCTTACAGGACACTTTTTATAGGTTAGTATCGAAGGGGGTAGGGTAGGAGGGTCAGGTACCTGGTTGTGCATCAGGAATAGTGGGTTATGTTGATGACACAACAATTCTCATAGGTGGGTGGGATGGGTTAGATGCTATAGGGAGGATTATAAGTGTTTTTGGGGCAGCTACGGGCATGAGGATTAACAGGGTAAAATCTAAATTGTTAGAGGTGGGGACGTGGGTGGACGGGGACTTGGGGAAGAGGTATGGTTGGCATGTTGTTGAGTGCTTGAAAACTTGTGGGATAATTTTTTGTAATGATGTGAGTAGGGCGAGGGATGAAAATTCTTCTAAGGTGGTAACGGCGACAATAGCGCGAATGAGTGGATGGAGACCGGAGATGTGACGTTAATGCAGAGGGTTATGGTGGTGAATGTTTTACTGTATAGTAAATTGTGGCATGTGGCAAGGGTATACCCACTCGTGGGGAGATGTTGAATTATTACAGCGGAGAGTGTTGCGGTATATATGGGGTTTTGGTAGACATTGGCTCAATAAGGAGGTTGTCATGACACCGGTTAGTAAGGAGGTTTGGGGTTGATACCCTTACAGAGGAGGCTTATAGGGATATATGTAAAGCAGAGATATGTGGAGGAGGGAGGGGTGGGGTAAGTGGGTGGGAGTGGTCATGCGTGAGGTACGGAGGTGGTGGAGTGGACGTGACCTGAGTTTATGTGAGGCAATGTTGAGGGTTTTACTAGTCGTCAGAGAGCCAAGGGGTTTTCGGGTGGGGTTTTGGACAAGCTTGGGGAGGCGGGGTATAGTGCAGGGGTAGCAGAGACCCAAGTATAATTGGCGGGCGACTTGGTAGGTTTCCGGAAGTTAAGGCTGAGGGCGAGGTTAGGGAGACGGTTTTTCGATTCCTACATGGAATCTTGGCTTCTAAAGCGCAATTGTTTTTAATGGGTTTAGCGAGTGAGGGTACTTGTTTGAGATGTGGGTTTTTGGATACGTCGTACCATGCGGTGTATTTTGTGAAGATTTAGGCGGGATGGGAATGGTTTGGACGGGTTCTTAGGAGTGTGGGTGGGGGTGGGCTTTGATGTTAGGGGCTTTAAGCCTGGATATTGGTGGGTTTGGGAAAATGTACGTAGAGGGTTAATGTACCTGGTGGTTGATTTCATATGTGTCGGGGGTATGCGCAAGGTAGTTGGTGGGAGGCGGGTTCGTGCTTTGGTGGCACATTTGTACAGGACAAATGTAGGAATCAGGGTTTGTATGGGAGAACTTGGGTTGAGGCTTTCTCTGAGGGTTATAGAACGATGACGGTGGTGTCCCTTTTAAAGTTTTGGGGATGAAGTAGGAGCCAATCGAGGGGGACTGGTCGAGGGGGGGGGGAGGGGGGAGGTTGGGCATATCGGGAAGGGGTTGACTTAGGTTATAGTTTGGTTGGTTGATTGATATGTGGTTCGTTAGGCGTGGGTATACAGGGTTGAAGCTAGGATGGGTTAGGTCGGGGTGGTATCGTGGGTGTCCGAGTTTTGGACGTTTCAGGGGTTTATGGGGTTAAGGGTAATTTTCAGGTGTGTGTTGACTCATACTTGGAGTGATGTTGGTTTGGGGGTTGTCATAGGGTCATGGACGCATGGGGTTTTCTCTAGGATGAAGTAGTGTAATATTCTAAAGATCAAGTAGTAGGGTTTGTCGGTGGTGATGTGCTGGCAGCTTGCATTTATGTGGCAGGTTTGAGGTTAGGAGGTATTAGGTGTTAGACAACCGACAGTGTGCAAGTGTGCTTGGGTGCAGTTGGCCCAGGTATCTGTGGCAATTCATGTAGGATTAAGTTGATGTTTTGCTATGTATTTCTTATGTTTAATGTTTTTATTACTGTATTCTGTATGTGTTTACTATCTTTTGTTTGAATTTACATTATGTGCAGCTTCTGCATATTTATGTGTTTTTTTCTAGTGTTTGTATATGTATGCAACACAAATGTATTTTGTGTGGACTTATTCTCCGGTGTGGGAGTGTGATTTGTGTTGTAGACAGTGTTGTCTACGGTAGTGATGGCTTGATGTTAATGTATTTCTTATTTAAGATGTTGTGGTGTGACCCTTGTTATGGAGATCAGTTGTTTTTATGTGTTATTGTGCAACAACTGTTTTATAGGCAGAAAGTTTAAGGTTTATGTTATTTCATGCCTTTGTACTGCGTATTGTGGTAGGGAAGAAGTAGGATATGTAACCAAAGGTTTAATTTTACGGTGTTTTGAGACAGTGTATGTACAGTTTCATTGACAGTGTGTTATGTTCTTGTACAGAAAATTTAGCTGGATAGGTAGTAGGATGGACATTTTTTGTTTTTTATGTGCTTTTGGCAGGGGTTCTTATTATAGGATATATTGACAGATGTGTTATTTCTGTTCTTTTTGCTTGTTTTTGTTTATATGAGCCTGATTTATTCTTAGGCATTTATTAGATTGTTATGTATATATGTGTTTTTAAATAAATAAAAAAAACTCTAAGGATTGTGTGGTTCAGTGGACTAGAGCGTCATGTGTTTTGCTCATCATGAGGCGGGCCAAAGCATCATGGGTTTGACCCTGGCAAGTGCAGTGTAGTTATTGATCAATACCACTCGTTCGTGGTTACAATATATATATATATATTTATTTTTTTTTTTTTATTAACACATCGGCCGATTCCCACCAAGGCAGGGTGGCCCGAAAAAGAAAAACTTTCATCATCATTCACTCCATCACTGTCTTGCCAGAAGGGTGCTTTACACTACAGTTATAAAACTGCAACATTAACACCCTCCTTCAGAGTGCCGGCACTGTACTTCCCATCTCCAGAACTCAAGTCCGGCCTGCCGGTTTCCTGAATCCTTCATAAATGTTACTTTGCTCACACTCCAACAGCACATCAAGTATTAAAAACCATATGCCTCCATTCACTCCTATCAAATACGCTCACACATGCTTGCTGGAAGTCCAAGCCCTCGCACACAAACTTCCTTTACCCCCTCCCTCCAACCTTTCCTAGGCCGACCCCTACCCCGCCTTCCTCCACTACAGATTTATACACTCTCGAAGTCACTCTGTCTCGTTCCATTCTCTCTACATGTCCAAACCACCTCAACAACCCCTCCTCAGCTCTCTGGACAATCGTTTTGGTAATCCCGCACCTCCTCCTAATTTCCAAACTCGAATTCTCTGCATTATATTCACACACACATTGACCTCAGACATGACATCTCCACTGCCTCCAGCCTTCTCCTCGTTGCAACATTCATCACCCATGCTTCACACCCATATAAGAGCGTTGGTATAACTATACTCTCATACATTCCCTCTTTACTTCCATGGACAAGGTTCTTTGTCTCCACAGACTCGAAGTGCTCCACTCACCGTTTTCCCCTCATCAATTCTATGATTCACCTCATCCTTCATAGACCCATCCGCCGACATGTCCACTCCCAAATATCTGAATACATTCACCTCCTCCATACTCTCTCCCCCCAATCTGATATCCAATCTTTCGTCACCTATTCTTTTTGTTATCCTCATCACCTTACTCTTTCCTATATTCACTTTCAATTTTCTTCTTTACACACCCTACCAAATTCATCCACCAACCTCTGCAGCTTCCTTCAGAATCTCCCAAAAGCACAGTGTCATCAGCAAAAAGCAACTGTGACAACTCCCACTTTGTATTTGCTTCTTTATCTTTTAGCCCAACACCTTTTGCCAAGACCCTCGCATTCACTTCTCTTACAACCCCATCTATAAATATATTGAACAACCACGGTGACATACACATCCTTGTCTAAGGCCCACTTTTACTGGGAAATAGTCCCTTCCCTCCTACACACTCTAACCTGAGCCTCACTATCCTCATAAAAACTCTTCACTGCTTTCAGTAACCTTCCTCCTATTCCATACACCTGCAACATCTGCCACATTGCCCCCTATCTACCCTATCATACGCCTTTTCCAAATCCATAAATGCCACAAAAACATCTTTACCCTTATCCAAATACTGTTCACCTATATGTTTCACTGTAAACACTTGGTCTACACACCCCTACCTTTCCTAAAGCCCCTTGTTCATCTGCTATCCTGCTTTCTGTTTTACTCTTAATTCTTTCAATAATAACTCTACCATACACTTTACCAGGTACACTCAACAGACTTATTCCCCTATAATTTTTGCACTCTCTTTGTCCCCTTTGCCTTTATACAAAGGAACAATACACGCTCTCTGCCAATCCCTAGGTACCTTACCCTCTTCCATACATTTATTAAATAATAGCACCAACCACTCCAAAATTATATCCCCACCTGCTTTTAACATTTCTATCTTTATCCCATCAATCCCAGCTGCCTTACCCCTTTCATTCTACCCACTGCCTCACGAACTTCCCCTACACCCACAACTGGCTCTTCCACACTCCTACAAGATGTTATTCCTCCTTGCCCTACACACGAAATCACAGCTTCCCTGTCTTCATCAAATTTAACAAATCCTCAAAATATTCTCTCCATTTTCCCCGATACCTCTAACTCTCCATTTAATAACTCTCCTCTCCTATTTTTAACTGTCAAATCCATTTGTTCTCTAGGCTTCCTCAACTTATTAATCTCATTCCAAAACTTTTTCTTATTTTCAACAAAATTTGCTGATAACATCTCACCCACTCTCTCATCTGCTCTCTTTTACATTGCTTCACCACTCTTTTAACCTCTCTTTTTCTCTCCATATACTCTTCCCTCCTTGCATCACTTCTACTTTGTAAAAACCTCTCATATGCTAACTTTTTCTCCTTACTACTCTCTTTACATCATCATTCCACCAATCGCTCCTCTTCCCTCCGCACCCACTCGCCTGTAACCACAAACTTCTGCTGAACACTCTAACACTACATTTTTAAATCTACCCCATACATTTTCGACCCCATTTCCTACACTCTCACTAGCCCATCTATCCTCCAATAGTTGTTTATATCTTACCCTAACTGCCTCCTCTTTTAGTTTATAAACCTTCACCCTCTTTTACTTACTGATTCTATTTTCCTTGTATCCATCTACCTTTTACTCCCCTGTAGCTATAACTAAAAAGTGATCTGATATATCTGTAGCCCTTCTATAAACATGTACATCCTGAAGTCTACTCAACAGTCTTTATCTACCAATACATAGTCCAACAAACTACTGTCATTACGCCCTACATCATATCTTGTATACTTATTTATCCTCTTTTTCTAAAATATGTATTACCTATAACTAACCCCTTTCTATACAAAGTTCAATCAAAGGGCTCCATTATCATTTACACCTGGCACCCCAAACTTACCTACTACACCCTCTCTGCATGTTTCTCCACTTTAGCATTTAGGTCCCTACCACAATTACTCCTCATTTGGTTCAAAAGTTCCTATACATTCGCTTAACATCTCCCAAAATCTCTCTCTCTCTCTACCTCCTGTCTTCTCCAGGTGCATACAGCTATTATGACCCACTTTTCGCATCCGACCCTTATTTTAATCCACATAATCTTGAATTTACATTTATATTCCCTCTTTTCCTTCCATAACTGATCCTTCAACATTATTGCTACCTTCCTAGCTCTAACTCTCTCAGATACTCTGACTTAATCCCATTTATTTCTATTTATATTAATATATATATATATATATATATATATATATATATATATATATATATATGCTAAACAATCACAGAGAGGAGGGGATCTCAAGAATGCAAGCCAAGCCACGGGGGTGGAAATCATTAGTTCAAGTACTTTCACACTTCTCAGTGCATCATCAGGAGCTGTGCAATGTTGCAAAGGCAAACACAGGAGAAGTAGGGTAAGCTGGTCACTGAAATTGCAAATATCAAACTTAAACTGAAGGAATCTTACAGGAGACAAGAATCACAGGAAGAACTAAAAGCCATAAAGGAAACTGAAAAAAAAATCCTCTTCTCTTATGCCAAATCTAAGGGAAAAACAACATCCAGTATTGGGCCCCTGCTTAGGAAGGATGGGACATACACAGATGACATCCAAGAAATGAGTGAGATATTAAAGTCTCAATACGACTCAGTGTTCAGCGAGCCGCTGCCCAGAATAAGGGTCGACAATCCAAATGAATTCTTTATGAACGACCCCAAAATTTGGTCATCTCAAAAATCTTGGATATTATACTAACTCCACAAGACTTTGAAAAGGCAATAAATGACATGCCCATGTACTCTGCCCCAGGCCCAGACTCATGGAACTCCGTGTTCATCAAGAATTGCAAGAAGCCCCTGCCACGTGCCTTTAGCATTCCAGGTAGAGGGAGCATGGACACAGGGGTCATCCCACACTCACTAAAAACAACAGACATAGCCCCATTCCACAAAGGTGGCAGTAAAGCAATTGCAAAGAACTACAGACCGATAGCACTAACATCCCATATAAAAATCACTGAAAAGGTTCTGAGAAGCAAGATCGCCAACCACCTAGATACCCATGAGTTACTTAACCCAGGGCAACACAGGTTTAGAACAGGTCACTCCAGCCTGTCCCAGCTACTAGACCACTATGACAGGGTCCTGGATGCTGTTGAGGATAAACAAAATACAGATGTAGTATACACAGACTTTGCAAAAGCTTTCGACAAGTGTGACCATGGTGTAATAGCACACAAAATGCGTGATAAAAGAATAACAGGAAAAGTTGGTAGATGGATCTATAACTTCCTGACAAATAGAACACAAAGATTAATAGTAAACAGAGTAAAATCCCATGCAGCTATGGTGAAAAGCTCTGTACCACAAGGCACAGTACTCGCTCCCATTCTATTCCTCATCCTCATTTCTGACATAGACAGAGATGTAAACCATAGCTTCGTGTCTTCCTTTGCGGATGACATCCGGATTGCCATGGCAGTGACCTCCATCGACGACACCGCAAGAAGCGGACATCAACCAAATCTTCAAATGGGCCACTCAAAACAATATGAAGTTCAACGAGGAGAAATTTCAACTACTCAGATATGGAAAACTTGAGGAAATTAAAAATGTATCAGGGTATACAACAAATTCTAACCATACAATAGAGCGAAAAAGTAATGTGAAAGACCTGGAAGTGATAATGTCAGAGGATCTCGCCTTCAAAGACCACAACAATGTATCTACCTCATCTGCTAAGAAAATGATAGGATGGATAATGAGAACTAAGGACGCCAAGCCCATGATGATTCTCTTCAAATCGCTTGTTCTCTCTAGGCTAAATACTGCTGTACACTTCAAGGCTGGCGACATTGCTGACCTGGAGAGTGTACAAAGAACTTTCACGGCACACTTAAGTACGATAAGGCTCCTAAATTACTGGGAACGGTTGAAGGTCCTTGAGAGATACATGAAAATATACACATGTAAGGTCCTGGAGGGATTGGTACCAAACCTGCACACGAAAATCACTCCCTATGAAAGCAAAAGACTCGCCAGGAGATGCAACATTTCTCCGATGAAAAGCAGGGGCGCCACGAGTACATTAAGAGACAACACAATAAGTGTCCGGGGCCCAAGACTGTTCAACTGCCTCCCAACATACATAAGGGAGATTACCAATAAACCCCTGGCTGTCTTCAAGAAGGCATTGAACATGCACGTAAAGTAAGCACCTGACCAACTGGGCTGTGGTTCGTACGTCAGTTTGCGGGCGGCCAGCAGTAACAGCCTGGTTGATCAAACCCTGATCCACCATGAGGCCTGGTCTCAGACCGAGCCGCGGGGGCGTTGACCCCCGAAACCCTCTCCAGGTAACCTCCAGGTAAATTTTAAGAGAGTGGTAGTGTGGAAGCACCGGCCAATCTCAGACTGTCTGGGAGAGGCCAGCGGGATGCCAACCACACACCGGACCCCACCCCCCTCCCCAGATGGGGACGGGTGGGGTAGGCCTCACAGTTTGCAGATAGCATGAGGAAAATACTAGAAGATAGATAATAGCCAGCCCCAAGCTTCTAAACACCGGGAACACGTTATGTGACGCAAAAAGTTACAATAGTGGATCATTACATACCTTCATTTACACCCTTCTAGCTAATGAAATAGAGGGTAAAAAATCCCTCATTTGTTAACCGGTGTCGCACAACCTTCCAGAATATGCAGGGAATACTCGCAGTGTCAGCTAATATACCTGTGGGATTTTTTCTAATCAGGCTTCCTTTCTCATAATTACTAGGCTATTCTTAATTTTAATGCCATTCTTATCCTTATTATCAGCTATCATCTGAAAATATAATTATAATATTACCAACAACCTGATTCATTAAACCACTAAACTAGCTGCAGTCACCATGTTGCAACCACTTAAGTGTACCTTGTGTACCTTGTACCCTTGTTCCTAGACGGGTTAGGAGCTCAAAGTTATACCGACGGCATCCCGCTTGCCTTTACTAGAGACTGGCTGGTGCCTCCACACTGCCACTCTCTGAAAATTTACCCTACTTCTCCTGTTGTTGCCTTTGCAACATTGCACAGCTCCTGATGACGCACTGATAAGTGTGAAAGTATTTGAGCTAAAGATTTCCACCCCCCGTGGCTTGTCTTATATATATTATATATATATATATATATATATATATATATATATATATATATATATATATATATATATATATATATATATATATATATATATATATATATATGCAAAGATCACGTAAACAGGTGATATCAAAATGCAAGAAAACCACTATGAAAAAATAGAGGAATTCCAAGCGCTTCATGACAACCACATTATCAAGGAACTTAGGTACAATACAATTCTAAGAAGACAAGAAAGTAGGAACACTGCAGCAGGAGTATGAACCAACACTCCTGCTGCAGTGTTCCTACTTCTTGTCTTCTTAAATTGTATTGTACCTAAGTTCCTTGATAATGTGAGTTGTCACGAAGCGCTAATTCTCTATTTTTCATAGTGGTTGTCTTGCATATTTTGATATCACCTGTTTACGTGATCATTTATTATATATATATATATATATATATATATATATATATATATATATATATATATATATATATATATATATATATATATATATTATATATTATTAACACATTGGCTGATTCCCACCAAGGCAGGGTGGCCCGAAAAAGAAAAACTTTCATCATCATTCACTCCATCACTGTCTTGCCAGAGACGTGCTTTACACTACAGTTATAAACTGCAACATTAACACCCCTCCTTCAGAGTGCAGACACTGTACTTCCCATCTTCATGACTCAAGTCCGGTCGGCCGGTTTCCCTGAATCCCTTCATAAATGTTACTTTGCTCACACTCCAACAGACGTCAAGTATTAAAACCATTTGTCTCCATTCACTCCTATCAAATACGCTCATGCATGCTTGCTGGAAATCCAAGCCCTCGCACACAAAACCTCCTTTACCCCTCCCTCCAACCTTTCCAAGGCCGACCCCTAGCCCGCCTTCCCTCCACTACAGTTTTATACACTCTCAAAGTCATTCTATTTCGTTCCATTCACTCTACATGTCCGAACCACCTCAACAACCCCTCCTCAGCCCTCTGGATAATAGTATTGGTAATCCCACACCTCCTCCTATTTTCCAAACTCCGAATTCTCTGCATTATATTCACACACACATTGACCTCAGACATGACATCTCCAATGCCTCCAGCCTTCTCCTCGTTGCAACATTCATCACCCATGCTTCACACCCATATAAGAGTGTTGGTATAACTATACCTCATACATTCCCTCTTTACTTCCATGAACAAAGTTCTTGTCTCCACAGACTCCTAAGTGAAGCACTACACACCCTTTTCCCCTCATCAATTATATGATTCACCTCATCCTTCATAGACCCATCTGCTGACATGTCCACTCTAAATATCTGAATATATATATATATATATATATATATATATATATATATATATATATATATAAACAGTGGTACTCTATTTACGAGCAAAATTCGTTCCAGTCAACTATTCAAGTGCAGATACCGAAGGTATTTTTTCCCATAATAAATAAAAAAATTAGGTTAATCCATTTCAGACCCCAACAATACACTTACAAAAGCACCTACAAAAATACACTTACATAATTGTTCGAGTTGGGAGTTTCATAAGTAGAGGTACCACTGTATACGTATATATATATATATATATAAAACAGGTCTGATGTGCTCCTGGTATAGGTGTGGCGCTGGTGCTGCTTGCTACACTGGGGATCGTGGCATATATTTGTATTTTGCGACTGGCTCAAGAGAAATTCCTTCATCAGGTCCAGTGAGTACAACAATATATGTTTACGTTTAAGAAAGGTGTGTAAATATGGAAAGATAAACACATAAGCAGTATAATGTGATTCTTTATTGACAACGTTTCGCCCACGCAGTGGGCTTTATCGAGTCACAAACAGATCTACCTGGTTAAAAGAAACAAGGTTATTTATAGGATTTAGTCAGGTGGAGAATGCTGGTCAGGTGGAGAATGCTGCATGTAACAGTATTCAGAGTAGTGATAGTTTAAAACCTCGGTAACTTAAAGAACCTGCAGTGTTCCATTCTTGAGTTCTATGTGGGATAGCGATGAAGAAGTTTCTTGGCAATAGGTTCAGCTATGTTGTAGAAGCCGTTGTTCTGGTTGAAGTTGTTGTATATACATATAAGTGATGATTCCAGGATTCTTCGGTATTGAGTGTTGTCTTTCTGGCGATGAGTCTTGCGTTTCTGTAGTTGATTAAATGGTTGTGTGAATTTCGGTGTTGAACACAGGCATTTCTTGGGTCGTCAGATCTGCCTGCGTACTGGTGTTCTGAAATACGTGTTTGGAGGTCTCTGGATGTTTCGCCGATGTATAATTTGCTGCAGTCATTACAAGGAATTGTGTATACCCCTGGTATACTAGTAAACTTATTCCCCTATAATTTTTACAAATCTTTTGGCCCCTTCCCTTTATATGAAGGAACTATACAGCTTCTGCCAATCTAGGTACCTTCCTTTTTCATACATTTATTAAACAAAAATACCAACCACTCCAACACTATATCTCCTCCTGCTTTTAAAATTTCTGTCAAGATCTCATCAGTTCCACTGTTTACCCCCTTTCAGTCTATGTAATGCCTCACGCACCTTTCCCACACACATCCTGCTCTTCTTCACTTCTAAAAGATGTTATACCTCCCTGACCAGTGAATGAAATTACTGCCTCCCTTTCTTCATCGATGTTTAAAAGTTCCTCAAAATATTCCCACCATCTACCCAATTCCTCCAGCTCCCCATCTACTAACTCCCTACTCTGTTTTTAACTGACAAATCCATTCGCTCCCTAGGCTTTCTAAACTTGTTTAACTGACTCCAATTTTTTTCCTATTCTCAGCCAAATTTATTGACAGTGCTTCACCCACTCTATCATTTCCTCTCCTTTTTGTACTCTCTCACCTCACAGGATGGATATGGGGTGCACAATAAACTAGCCACCGGTGCCAAAATCTAATCACCACTCTCTTCACCTTTCTTTTATACTCCTTTTCATATATCACTTCTGCTTTGTAAAAATCTTTCTCCCAATAGTTGTTTATAACTAGCCTAAACTTCCTCATCTTTTAGTTTATAAACTTTCACCTCTTACTTGCTCCTGCCATTTTCCTTTGTCCTATCAACCTCTTACTCTAACGTAGCTACAATGAAATAATGATACGATATATCCATTGCCCATATTAATCATGTACAGTGCTAGTCACGGCATTATCCCCCCCCTCCCCATGTTTACCACACAAACACATACCAAAATATTATAATTATATTTTGCCACTTACTGGGTTTTAATACTTGGTGCTGAGTTCTTTCGTTAATTAGTCCCTCAGCAGTGTGGAAGTTTTCCAAAAATTCTTGAGGGTTTGGGGAGGTATATTATTCCATCTCATGTGGCGCCCCAGCCGCATGATGGAACTGATATCCATGCCCAGAAACTTTGTTTCACATTGCCAGGGTTCTCAAAGGTTTAGGCCGGGGAATTCCCTGGGCAGTCATTAAAGAATTTCACAGTCCTTAAGCCACTGAACTACAGTTTGGTGGTATGACCTTTTGTCAAACCCCCAGGAAATTATCACACTAACCCCAGGTAATTATACTGGTTTTTACGGGTTTTTTGGGAAGCACAATAAGTTCACCAACACTCTGAGCACGAAACCCCCTAAAAGGCACTGGGTGTTTGGTGGTACAGGTGGGTGGGTCTGCGGGTTTCCCTTTGGGGCTGGAAAATGTCCCCACGTTACAGGTTATGAATTGGGCAATATGCCCGGGAAATTTTTGAAAATTTTCCCCACAGTGGTTCATCGCCCAAAAAGGAAAGGTGTGGAGGGGGGTTTGAGGTAATCAGCCCTGGCCGGTCGATGTTCAGTCCATCAATCTTGTAGAAAGTCGCACATATCCTGAGGTGGCTTTTCTGAATCAGGTAGGCGGCGGGGAAGGCGGGGTCATGGGACTATCCACTAGTCAAGGGTTTTCCCCAAAAGGTTTGGGACAAGTGTTGAAGAATTCGTTTGTTTCCCACGGGGGGAAAACGTTTCCCAAAAAGATACCCAAGTGTTGCATATTTCTAATTTATAACTTTTGGTTCTCTAACCATTCATCTAAAGTTACAGGTGATGGTGAAGGTTGCATCATCACCCAAAGTACTTCAGCCCTGTTGGGAGCCAGTGAAGATATTTTTTGCATAATCCGCCAATGTTTCTTCTGTGGCTTGGGAGGATCGATTTCTTAACCTGGCAGTTACTACAGCAGCCGAGTACTGAAACGTCTGTTAACAGTTCTTACAGACACCTCTGAGAGAAGATGTGGGTTCTTTTTTTTAATTCTCTGCAGTTATCTTAAGTGCTCTCTAACTGCTTTAACACAGTTAAAACGAACAAATGTCTTCTTAAAGGGGGCCGGGAGGTTTGGCGCGGTAACTCGACACCCCACCAGCCTTAAACGCTGCACCCAATTCCAACTGAACGCTCCCCACACACCAACATTCTCCACTATTTTTTTCGTCTGATCCCAGCAGCCCAGATTTGAGCTTGTTTCAGGTTTAAAGACTTTTTCCCATAATAAAACATGGGCCCAAACCCAAAAGGGCCGGGGCAAAAAATGGGCAGATGGAAAAAAAGTGCATAATTTTTTCACCATGGCAGCCCGGAGACTGAGGGGTCATTGTGGAGGTGGTGGCAGGCCTGACAACATTCTAAAGCTGATACCTGGGTAATCCGACGAAAAGACTTCCTGTAAGGCACATTTATTTTTTTTCACGCATTATTCCGGGGGCCACCCTCATAATGCCATGACTGCACTGTAACGTGAACCCTACCCATCAACCGTCCCCAATACATAATCTAACAAATTTTCTCTTAAACTATATTGACTTGTATATTTCCCTTTGGGTCCGTGCCTAGTTCTACAGCTTTTAGTTGAGGGTCCACAACGTAGTTCTACTCCATGAGCTCACTCCCTCAAAAGGCTGTGAGCGGAAAGGGCCAGATATGAAAGAATACATCTATGTGGAAGTGTGCACCACATAAAAAAACCCCCAGCTCACGTGCATAAAAAAAAAAGAGACCTAATTTTCTATTAAAAAAGCGACTTTCGTGTTTTTTTTTATACGTTTTTCATTTTATTTCTATTTTTGGTCTCATTTGATAGAATGGAAGATATATTGCGAAATAAAATTGATTTTGATTGGTTTTATCAGAAAATGGCGAAACTGAGCTGAATGTGGGAAATGTTTTTTTGCCGTGTTCAAGAGTAAAAAAAAGACCTCCACATCTAATTGCCCGTGGGGAGCAATATACGTTCAAAATTTGGGTTTATTATTTTACAATTATTTCAATATTGCATAACTTAAATCTTCCATTTTTTTGGGTTTAATAAAAAAATTGGGAAAAAAAAAACAAAAAATTCATTTATAAAGACTGAAAAATAACTAATGAACAGAGGAAATGTTGTTTGTGCCGGAATGCCTGCATTGTTTATTCTGCCCAATTTTTAAAAAAAAATATTT
>WNWK01021904.1:0-33419 GCA_009830355.1 Cherax destructor | reverse complement strand
TTTTTGGTTATGGAAGATGGGGGGAGAGGGGGGCAGTTTATTGTCAGGAGGGGGAAAAAAATGCTTCAATTTGACACTAATAAACTCCCTTTTTATCTATCAAATTCATCTATGACAAAAAAAATTTTAAAAACATAGAAACATGATATATACCGAATGAAAAAATTTATAAGATGAGCCGGGGTAGTGTTGTTTTGGGTAAAAGGCCACGCTGGTGGGGGGGGCCAGCAGCGGCCCCACCAGCTCTATTCACACAATGTATATAATTTATAAATAAAAATATTTACATTTAATTTATAAAAAAATTACACTTTAATTTATAAATAAAAATATTCACACTTCTATAAAAAAAAAATTTACATTCCTTAGAAGAGATGTTGGAGGGGGGGCTCTAGTCCAGTGCCCACTTCCTCAAACAAACAATGGAGGAGTTGTTTTGTCATATTTTCTTCGTTTGGCTTAACATTGTACACTGTTAATGCTCATTTTATCACGGCGGTGCAAAATTTTTAATATTTGAATTTCCATTTATTTTTTAATTTATTGTTCTCATTTTTTCCAAAAGGACTGAACGGGGAGTTTTTTCCCCCGGGGGCTTTTTAATCACAACTAATGGGAAAAAACAATGGATTGTTAAAAAATTTTTTGGAACCCAGGAAAAGTTCACTCAACCAAAAAAATGCAATGCCTGAGAATGTGCAGGGAGGCGGCTTCGGGTTTTATTGTTGGGACTGCATTTAATGAAAAAACGGGGGTTTCCCCAAAAACGGGGTAAAATTTCCCAAAAAATTCCCAAAACAAACACACGAAAACAAGATAAAAAACGGGGGTTGACTGTATTAAAGATGTTTTTCACTCTACTTTTTATCTACCCAATTCATCTTTGACAAATAATATAAATAAAAAAAAACCTGATATACATAAAGAAAAAATATGGTCATTTTATGGGTGGCGGGCATTTTTTCCCAGCAGAAAAGTCTTCCCATTTTTTTCCTTTCAGGGTTAGAACAAAAAAAGGGTTTGAAGTAATGATTGATCACTTTTTTCAAAAAAAAAACTATAATGTAAAATAACGGGGAACACCATTTCATATTGGAAATAGGAGAGGGGAGTTGGAGTTTATTTTTTTTCTTTTTTTCTATTTTAATTGCTAAACTTTTAATGCTAATTTGTCACTGAATTAATTTTTAAACCCCCTTGCCCTTTGTGGATGCAGGAAACATTAAAATACTAAGAGGTGATTTTTGAAGATGCCTTTTAAAATTAAAATAAAAAAATACCTAGGTAGTGGTTGGAACAACCGCCCAGGAAGGATACCATCCGAAGTGAGGTAAAACAAAAGCCTGAAAAAATATGGTAGGATTCTGGTACTTTTTTCCTTTTTCGCCACCCTGCCCGGTGGGAAACGGCCGCGGTTGGAAAAAGGATTGGGGTTTTTTTGCTCTTTAAAAATAAAGATTTAGGGGAAATCTTCCCCAACTTACATTGGCACACTACACATGAATGGACCCCCGGGTTAAAACCCGGGGAAAGTGAAATGTGTTTTAATTTTTTTAAATTTTTGGGGAATGTATTTTTTTGGGGGCTGAAATAAACCACGTGAAATTTTTTTCCTTTTAAGGGGGGAAATTCCGGGAATGGCATTACAGACTTCAGGGGAAGTTTCAAACTGGGGTCCACTGTACAAGCATAATAACACCCCCCGGGTTTTTTTTTTTTTTTACTAGTTCTTGTTCTTATTTTCTCTCATTCCATTGGGAATGGAAAAATTTTTTCCGTAACCTGGTTGTAAAAGGGGACAAAATGCCAGGGGAAAGGGGGAGTAACCCCTTCTCCTTATACAGGGGGCCCCCAGTTTTTAAAAAAATTTACCCCCAAGTCTGCTCAAGGCCTTTCCCCAAAAATTTTCCCAAGGAAAAAAATTTCAAGGTTATCTTTACCCCAAAAAAAACTTCCCGCACAAAAAAATTCCCCAAAATTCCTTTTGGGGATTTTTAACCAGGGGGCCCCTTTTACTTGTAAAAAAAAAATTTTTCCTTTGGGCCCCCTCCCGGGGGCCCGGGCGGTTGAAAGAAAAAAAAAACACAATAAAAATTTACTTGAGGCACATTAAAAAATTAATAAAGCGGGGGAAATTTTGAGGAACAAATTCGATGAAAAAAGGGGGCGGTAATTTTGCACTGGAGGGGGGTATAACATCATTTAGGGGAAGAAGAGCAGGATGGAGTGTGGGGAAGGGCCGGGAAAGTAGAATGAAAGGGGGGAAAGCAGCGGGAACTGATGGGATCATGACAGAAATGTTAAAAGCAGGGGGATATAGTGTTGGAGTGGTTGGTATTTTGTTTAATAAATGTATGAGAGGGGAAAGGTACGTAGGGATTGGCAGAGAGCATGTATAGTTCCTTTATATAAAGGGGAGGGGGATAAAAGAGAGAGTAAGAATTATAGGGGAAGAAGTTTACCGAGTCTCCATGTGAAAGTGGAACAGAATTCTTCCTCCGTAAGCCATGCGTGTCGTAAGAGTCGACTAAAATGCCGGGAGCAAGGGCTAGTAACCCCTTCTCCTGTATACATTACTAAAGTTAAAAGAGAAACTTTTGTTTTTCTCTTTGGGCCACCCGCCTTGGTGGGAAACGCGATTTGTTGAAAGAAGAAGTTTACTGAGTATATCAGGTAAAGTGTATGGCAGGGTTATTATTGAAAGAATTAGAGGTAAGACAGAGAGTAGGATTGCAGATGAGCAAGGAGGCTTTAGAGTGGGTAGGGGATGTGTAGATCAAGTGTTTACAGTGAAGCATATATGTGAACAGTATTTAGATAAAGGTAGAGAAGTTTTATTGCATTTATGGATTTAGAAATGGCATATGATAGAGTGGATAGGGGAGCAATGTGGCAAATGTTGCAAGTGTATGGAATAGGTAGTAAGTTACTGAAGGCTGTAAAGAGTTTTTATGAGGATAGTGAGGCTCAGGTTAGGGTGTCTAGAGAGAGGAGATTACTTCCGGTAAAAGTAGGTCTTAGACAGAGATGTGTAATGTCACCATGGTTAATATATTTATAGATGGGGTTGAAAAAGAAGTAAATGTTAGGGTGTTGGGGAGAGGGTGGATTAAATTATGGGGAATTAAATGCAAAATGGGAGTTGATACAGTTACTTTTTGCTGATGATACTGTGCTTATGGAGATTCTAAAGAAAAGTTGCAAAAGTTAGTGGACGAGTTTGGGAAAGTGTGTAAAGGTAGAAAGTTGAAAGTGAACATAGATAAGAGTAAGGTGATGAGGGTATCAAACGATTTAAATAAAGAAAAATTGGATATCACATTGGAGAGAGGGATTATGGAAGAAGTAAATGTTTTCAGATATTTGGGAGCTGACGTGTCAGCGGATGGGTTTATGAAGGATGAGGTTAACCATAGAATTGATGAAGGAAAAAGGTGAGTGGTGCATTGAGGTATCTGTGGAGACAAAAAACGTTATCCATGGAGACAAAGAAGGGAATGTACGAAAGTATAGTGGTACCAACAATCTTATATGGGTGTGAAGCATGGGTTGCAAATGCTGCAGCAAGGAGGAGGCTGGAGGCAGTGGAGATGTCCTGTCTAAGGGCAATGTGTGGTGTAAATATTATGCAGAAAATTTGGAATGTGGAAATTAGAGTAGGTGTGGAGTTACTAAAATTATTTGTCAGAGGGCTGAAGAGTGGTTGTTGAGGTGGTTTGGTCATTTAGAGAGAATGGTTCAAAGTAGAATGACTTGAGAGCGTATAAATCTGTAGGGAAGGAAGGCGGGTAGGGGTCATCCCAGAAAAGGTTGGAGGAGGGGTAAAGGAGGTTTTGTGGGCGAGGGGCTTGGACTTCCAGCAAGCATGTGTGAGCGTGTTAGATAGGAGTGAATGGAGACGAATGGTTTTGGGACCTGACAAGCTGTTGGAGTGTGAGCAGGGTAACATTTTGTGAAGGGATTCAGGGAAACCAGTTAATTGATTTAGTTGGACTTGAGTCCTGGAAAGGGGAAGTACAATGCCTGCACTTTAACCCTTAAACTGTCCAAACGTAGATATACGTTCACGTGCGTAGCTGACCGAATATTTTGAGAAAAATAAATTGTTCTTTTCTTTAACCCTTTCGGGGTCGGTGCCGTACTAGTACGTTTACGAGCAGGGTTGGTGCCGTACTAGTACGCCCAAATTCTAGCGGCCTCAATTTAAGCAGAAGACGTCTGGTAGGCATACATATGAAAGAATGGGTCTGTGTGGTCAGTGTGCGCAGTATAAAAAATCCTGCAGTACACACTGCATAATGAGAGAAAAACTGACCGTTTTTTTCGATTAAAACAGCGACTTTGCAGTCGATTTTCGTATGAATTTATTGATGTATTCTCGTTTTCTTGATCTCATTTGATAGAATGGAAGATATATTACAGAAATAGAGATGATTTTGATTGGTATGACAATGACAAGTACCTTGAAATTGAGCTCAAAGTAGTGAAAATGTTCGATTTTTGACGATGTTCAAGAGTAAACAAATCACACCATGCGTCCAATACACATCAACTGGCGAGTCTTATATTCATGCACAAGTGCTCTGATATTATTTATACCATTTTTACAATGATGCAGTTGTATACATTACAGTAAATCTTCTATTTTTTGTGAGAATAAAAATTCAAAATGAAAAGCAAAAGTAATGGAACAGGGGCCTGGAGACGTGACTAATGAACAGAGAACATGTTATTTTAGTGCCAGGAATGTCTGCCTTGTTTACTCTGGACCCTATTTTGAAATTGGCATCGTTTGAAATTTGTGTGAAATTGGAAAATTGCCATTTTCTGACCACTATTTTGGGTAGATGAAATTGGTAAATAGGCGGTTTCTTGTAGTCAATCGATAGAAAAAATGGAGTTCTAGCGAAATAGCTATAATTTTAGGAGACTGAAACATTGGAATTTGTCGAAAATAGGGCGCAAAGTGGGCAAAATCGCCGATGCGTAAGTGTCATGGCTACCGCTAACTTCGCGAAAGCATAATTCCGTTAGTTTTCGATCAAATTTCATAATTTTGGTGGCGTTATGATCGGAAAAACATTCTCTATCATTTCATTAGAAAAAATTAATTTTTTTTTTCCAAAAAATTTTCGACCCCAGGAACACTTTCCTTTGAGAAGGCCTGTCGACCCCCAAAGGGTTAAAATGAAGAGTGCATTTTGTTTGTGATTCCCACATGTTGTAATACTGCACACAATGAGTGCACAGACCCATTCTCTAATCTCTAGGCAACTCAGGCTTATCGTGGCAAGGTTAAAAGCATTTGAAAAAACGTAGATCTACGTTCGGGGCAGTACGCACGCGAACGTATATCTACGTTTGGACAGTTTAAGGGTTAAAGGAGGGGTCTGGGATAGTGACAGCTGGGAGGGACTATTCTCAGCTGTCGTATCTGAGTACCTCGCAAACCTTCTACACTCTCATGTACTCATCTTGTTTACTCACCTCTCACTCTACATTAAGACTACAAATATTTTAAGGTAAGTAATGAGTGTACTGTATATGCATTTTATCGCTCTAGGGCACTTTAAATGCCAGTATATAATATGTGGGTGGGGTAGCCAGATGGGGGTTACATACCTACCACACTTTGATACCTACCTACCTTACTATTCACCTTGCACCCTATATGAAGACCATTAAGACTACAAATATTTAAGGTAAGTAATGAGTGTACTGTATATGCATTTTATCGCTCTAGAGCGCTTTAAATGCCAGTATATAATGTGTGGGTGGGTAGCCAGATGGGGTTACATACCTAAGAAAAAGAAAATTAAAATTTGTATCAAATAATTATTAAACTACACACGAGACTGATATCATCACCAGAACAAAGTTTTTTTTTAGGCCGTAAGAATTATACAGTATTTAGATACTGTTAAAGGGCTCTTGATACAAGGAATATGAGCTACCCTCCCCTTTCTCAGATCAAGCCCTAACCCTCTAATTCAAGGGACACAAGACCTTTAGGAATCTGACTCTCACGAATGGGGGCTACAATTGTACTTCAAAAGTATACAATTTGTTGAGGAAACTAGAAGATAATTCAATCCATCCTGGATTTTTATCAAGTGACCAGTATTATAGTGCTCTTCACATAATATGTCAGTCCTTGAATAGTAATGCAATATTACAGTGCTCTTCACATAATACAGTGGTACCCGAGTTTCGCCATAATTCGTTCCAGAAGGCTGTTCGAGTGCCATTACCGAACAAATTTGTTCCCATAAAGAATAATGTAAAGTAGATTAGTCTGTTTCAGACCCTTAAAAATACACTTACAAAAGCACTTACAATAATACACTTACATAATTGTTCGAGTTGGGTGCTGCACGAAACTTGGGGTACCACTGTATGTCAGTCCTTGAATAGTGATGCTAGCCCAGATTAAGGACTTAATGAGGAGCTAAGTAAAACTCAAAAGACATTATACAAGAAATAAATACCTCTGATATCCCACATGCACAACTCAATCTAAGGAAACTAAAAGCACTTAATAAAACATAGCAATGCATACTTACAAGCAATTTCTGAAAGACAATGGAGCACTTTTTTTGCATAATGATCACCAAGAATGCGCTTTCTCGTTACAGAGAGTTCATCTAATGGATCCATGGGAATTGGGGCTAGAGAACCTGAGTCTGGCAGATAACACAGCGTGAGCATTCTTAAAAGATTCCTTGTTAGATAGCGGGAAGTGAGAACTGGACCTAACCTTCCTGCTAGCCAAAGTACACTCTCACAACAAACATCTGACATGTTATGATCAAAATCTAACTTATGTTTTGAATCCTGATTTTCTGCTCCTTTATAAGAAGTTTTCAAAGAATCTTTATTATTTTCACCAATGTCAATACTAGTGATAAATCTATCTTTATCTAAGCGGAAGTCAGGAAGTGATGTAGAATATTCCCCAGCAGATTTGATCACAGAAACACCAATTGGACCACATTTTGGAATATTAATGTTGGTTGTGGTAGATCCTGATGAAGCAGCATAAGCAGCAGCAAGAGGAGTGGGAGTGTCTGGCTCACTCACTGACTCCTCATCACCACTCATGGAAGGTGAGTGTGGAGATGGACACAGAGAGGGAATAGATCCTATTCCTTCCTGCAGTGACACTTCATCCAGACTTAAAGTCTCAGAAGCCACAGGTGATCTGCAAATGTAAATTAAGGTAATCATGGCTTGAACATCATACAAGCATGTGTATGTGTATGTTAGACATGAGTGGTTTTTATGATGATGTTCTGTTGGAGTGTGAATAATGTAACATTTATGAAGGGATTCAGGGAAACTGGGTAGCTGGACTTGAGTCCTGGAGGTTGGAAGTACAATTACTGCACTCTGAAGGAGGGGTTTTGGGATATTTGCTGTTTGGAGGAGTATCTGAACTGTAGTATCAGCATCCCTCTGGCAAGACAGTGATAGAGTGAATGATGGTGAAAATGTTTATTCTTTTTCTGGTCACCCTACCTTGGTGGGAGACAACCAGTGTGTGGAAAAAAAAAAAAAAAATGGAAAAACAGTAACATAGTAATCTCTCTCTTATAGAGGATGTTCCATTTATGAAAAATAGGTAATAAGGGAGTCAAAATTTGAGTTAAAATTCAAATTGGAATTTTCATTGTTAAGAAAATTCAGATTGAGTATACTCAATTGCATAAATTTTCAAATAAAACATTCTCTTATTCAGAAAGCCTTAGATTATCTTTTCCAATATATACAGTTCTCATTTTTTTTATTACAAAAATTCTGAATTTCAGAGATTAAAAAAAATTATTTTTAAAACATTCTTACTGGCTCACAAAATCTAATGCAGAGAATTTGTAATTTGGAAATTAGAAGGTGAGGGATTACAAAAACAATTATCCAGAGGGCTGAGGAGGGATTGTTGAGGCGGTTCGGACATGTAGAGAGGATGGAACAAAATAGAATGACCTCAAAATTAAAATTGTTTCAACTTCATTGTTATAAATTGTGCTAAATTGTAATACTGTATTTTTTATATCCTATATCAAAACTGTAGTTCTTATCTACCTTTTTCAAATTCAAATTCAAATTTTATTTCCTTGCAAGTTTACATTGAGATTATATAATTACAATAATGAGTTGCAGTGCAAAGAGAGCCACTATCATGCCATTGCATTATGGGCAGACTAAATTTAATAGCTTACAGACTACTTAATACTACTAGAGAAATTGATCATAGAGTGGTACCCCGACTTACGATGGTCCCCAAACACACCCTTTTATGTAAGTTGATTTTTTTAAATGCTTTTGTAAGTGTAATTTTGGGGGTCTAAAAGGACTAGTCTAATTTACATCATTTCTTATGGAGATAAATTCGTTTGGTAATGGCACTTGAACAGCATTCTGGAATGAAAAAATATCGTAAGTCGGGGTACCACTGTAATTTGTTTCAGTTGTACATCTGTTTTTATTTATAGCAGACAGCACGTTTATTCAAATTAACAATCTGGGGATATAACATTGGGGCAAGTTGAAATTATTTTGCAGGTTGTTTATATCAATAGTAAATAATTAAATTATATTATTTGGTAAAGTTAAGTACAGTGGACCCCCGGTGTTCGTAAAATTCGGAGTTAGTAACATTTTTTTGTGAAAATATTGGTTTGATGATCATAGATCCGCTCGAAGATAGTAATTCGTCTGGGACGCGTACGCCCGGCCCGAGCGGCCCAATGTATCATTCTCAGTCAGTGTGCCATTGTTTACCAGTGAATGAAGGTCACCCCACGCATTCATACGATACATTTTGTCATTATTCCATTGTTTTTAGTGCTTGCAACTGCTAAAAAGACACCATGGTCCCAAAGAAAGCTCCTAGTGCCAGCCCTGTGGTAAAGAGTGTAGCAGGCATGAAGGGAGTGTAGCAGGCATGCAGGGAGTGTAGCAGGCATGCAGGGAGTGTAGCAGGCATGCAGGGAGTGTAGCAGCATGCAGGGAGTGTAGCAGGCATGCAGGGAGTGTAGCAGGCATGCAGGGAGTGTAGCAGGCATGAAGGGAGTGTAGCAGGCATGCAGGGAGTGTAGCAGGCATGCAGGGAGTGTAGCAGGCATGCAGGGAGTGTAGCAGGCATGCAGGGAGTGTAGCAGGCATGCAGGGAGTGTAGCAGGCATGCAGGGAGTGTAGCAGGCATGCAGGGAGTGTAGCAGGCATGCAGGGAGTGTAGCAGGCATGCAGGGAGTGTAGCAGGCATGCAGGGAGTGTAGCAGGCATGCAGGGAGTGTAGCAGGCATGCAGGGAGTGTAGCAGGCATGCAGGGAGTGTAGCAGGCATGCAGGAGAGTGCTAGCAGGCATGCAGGGAGTGTAGCAGGCATGCAGGGAGTGTAGCAGGCATGCAGGGAGTGTAGAGGCATGCAGGGAGTGTAGCAGGCATGCAGGGAGTGTAGCAGGCATGCAGGAGTGTAGCAGGCATGCAGGAGTGTAGCAGGCATGCAGGGTGTAGCAGGCATGCAGGGAGTGTAGCAGGCATGCAGGGAGTGTAGCAGGCATGCAGGGAGTGTAGCAGGCATGCAGGGAGTGTAGCAGGCATGCAGGAGTGTAGCAGGCATGCAGGGAGTGTAGCAGGCATGCAGGGAGTGTAGCAGGCATGCAGGAGTGTAGCAGGCATGCAGGGAGTGTAGCAGGCATGCAGGGAGTGTGCAGGCATGCAGGAGTGCGATGCAGGGAGTGTAGCAGGCATGCAGGTGTAGCAGGCATGCAGGGAGTGTAGCATGCAGGATGTAGCAGGTATGCAGAGTGTAGCTGGAAGGCAAGGACTTGTTACCTGATGTCTTTATGGAAGGGGATTCCCCTTCCAAACAATGAAAAATCTTTCCTCTTCCCTCCTCCCATCTTCCACACATCAACAACTCTTCAATAAAGGTAAGTGACATGTTATTATACTTTTATTCTTCATGTCTCATTGTTTTCTGTGTAATTTAATGTATATTTAATGTACAAATTTTTTTTATTTTAATACTTTTGGGTGTCTGAAACGGATTAATTGAATTTACATTATTTCTTATGGGGAAAATAGATTCGGAGTTAGTAATATTCGGTGTTAGTAATGCCCTCTGGAACGGATTAATTATGAACTCCGGGGGTCCACTGTATTGAGTTTTTAGTTTAGGGTGAGTATGTGGTTTTTGAGAAGAGTCTTAAATTGATGTTCAGACTAGGTTACTTTAGTATTACTGGTAATGAATTCCAGATTTTGGGGCCATGTGCATAGAGTTTTTGCACAGTGTGATATGGACCCGGAGTACATAAAAAAGTGATCTGTCTAGTGTTATGGTCGTGCGTCCTGTTAAGGTTGGTGAGAAGTTTGAGTGGTGGGTTTATGTTCGAGTGTAGTGTTCTATAAATGTAGTAGGCACAATAATAAGTATGGATGTTCTTGACGGTGAGTAGTTTTAGACTTTTGAATATTGGTGGAGTATGTTGTCTGGAGTGGGAATTTGTTATCATTCTGACTGCAGCCTTTTGTTGGGTTATTAGTGGTCTTAGGTGATTGAATGTTGTTGATCCCCATGCACAAATTCAATAGGTGAGATAAGGGTAGATGAGTGAATGATACAGTGCAAGGAGAGCTGATTGAGGAACATAGTACCGTATCTTTGATAGTATGCCTACTGCTTTGGAGATTTTCTTGGAAATTTGTTTTATATGTGTCTGGAATTTGAGGCTACTGTCAAGGTGGATCCCTAGGAATTTTCCCTCTGTGAGTCTTGTGATAGGTGAACCGTTTAGCATTATGTTAAGTGGAACATTTGTAGCTCTGTTTCCAAACTGAATGAAATAGGTTTTGTCAGTATTGAGAGTTAGCTTATTAGTCATCATCCAGGTATATATTTTCTGCAATTCAATATTAACAGTGTTGGCTAGTATGACTGGGTTTGGATGAGAGAAGACGTATGTAATGTCATCTGCAAATAATATGGGTTTGAGTAGTTGTGACGCATTTGGTAGGTCATTGATGTAAATGAGGAAGAGGAGTGGGCCAAGGACACTTCCTTGCGGGACCCCAACTGTAATTGGTTGTGGAAGAGTTAGCTCCATTTGTGTATACATATTGGCTTCTGTTACTAAGGTATGACTTTAGGTAGTTGAGGGAGTGCCCTCTTATGCCATAGTGTGTTAATTTATTGTGCAGCAAATCATGGTCGACTGTATCAAAAGCTTTACGTAAATCAATGAAGATTCCCAGGGGGACTTCTTTATTCTCGAGAGCAGTGTATATTAGTTCTAGCATGTGTATAATAGCATCATTTGTGCTTTTATTAGTCCTGAATCCAAACTGACAAGGGTTGAGTATGTTGTGCGAGACAAGATAGGGATACAGTGGTACCCCAGATTTCGTACAGCTTCCAACTCAAACAATTATGTAAGTGTACAGTGGACCCCCGGTTTAGGTACTGCTCCAAACTTGAAAAATTATGTAAGTGTATTTTTGTAAGTGCTTTTGTAAGCGTATTTTTGGGGGTCTAAAAGGACTAATCTAATTTATATTATTCCTTATGGGAACAAATTCGTTTGGTAACGGCACTTGAACAGCATTCTGGAACAAATTAGTTACGTAAACCGGGGGGCCACTGTATTTTTGTAAGTGTATTTTTGGGGGTCTGAAACGGATTAATCTAATTTACATTCATCCTTATGGGAACAAATTCGTTCAGTAACGGCACTCAAGCAGCCTTCTGTCTGCTTGATCTCCTCCTTTGAGGATCGGGGTGACCCCTGGTAGGTTCTGTTACACACTGCTTCAGAAAACAGTCCTGAACTACTTCCATAAAGTCACTGGACTCCAGATTACCGGTCAGAGAAGTCCAGTCAATTTGACTAAAGTTAAAATCCCCTACTATCACTACGTTATTGTGTCTAGAAGTTCTAACAATTTAGTCCCAAAGAAGTCTCCCTCTTATCGTGATCCAAGCCTGGAGGTCGGTATATTACACCTAGAATTAGTTTTTCTTGACCTTCTACAAACTCTACCCAAACAGATTCTATTACTAATCCATCTATTTTTATACCTGTTTTTATGCAACAATTTATATTTTCTCGTACATGTATAACGCAACTCCTCCCCCCTTGCCATTATATCTATCCACATGGAACAACTTAAACCCTTGAATATTACACTCAGCAATCATATCACAACTCTTTAAATCATACCATGTTTCAGTTATTGCAATGACATCAAAGTTCCAAGCACACGCTACCAAACGTAATTCATTAATCTTATTTCTTGCACTTCAACTGTTAGCATAAAATACAGTCATATTTTTTTCTTCTGCACCTTTTTCCTATTCACCTTTGTTTTTACACAATTTCTGTAATTATCATTACCCAGTGTTACTCCCTGACTGTTATAATTAAGATTCATAATATCAAAGCCTAAGTCAATATATATCCATACTTATTATTTTCCATTTCTAAACCCATACCTCTAATTAATCCTAGTTTAAAGTTCTAACAACACCTTCAACTGAGCTAGCAAGAAAACCCACACCTGCCCTGGATAAGTGAATGCCATTCCTGGCATACATGTCATTTCTACCGTAGAAGTGGTCCCAGTTGTCAATGAATTGTACTGCATTATCTTTACAGTGTTTGTCCAGCCAACAATTAATACCAATTGCTCTGGACAACCATTCATTTCCAACACCCCTTCTTGGCAAAATGCCACATATAACAGGGCGCCCCCCTTCTTCCTAATTATGTCTATTGCTGTCCTGTACCTTCTAACTAAATCCTCACTTCTATGCTTGCCTACATCATTGCCTCCAACACTGAGACAGATAATAGGATTGATCACAGTACCATGCATGATGTTGTCAAGCTGGCTAACAATGTCCTCCATCCCAGCCCCAGGAAAGCAAACCCTCTGTCTCCTACTCCTATCCTTCAAGCAGAAGGCCCTATCCATATACCTAACCTGGCTATCCCCAACAACAACAATGTTTTTACCTTCCTTGGTGTCGTTCGTCATGACGTTCCCAGTAGTCGACTCACATTCATCGAGCAGCACGGAGAATGTGTTCGATGTTTCCACAACAGTTTCCACAGCAGTCTCTTTCTTCGTCATCGTTTCTACCTCTCCATTTGTCTTCTTGATCTTCAACTTCGTTCCATGCTGTCCGGCCACTGCCCAGGTTCCCTTCTTTACCTGAGGACTCACAACAGGAGGACTACTACGAATCCTCTTGTTTTCCTTCGTCAATCGCCATATCTCTAGCTTCGCTACCATCAATTCCTCCTTAAGCTGCTGGTAAAGTTGCTCTATGGAGGGCATCTTGGTTCTATTGTAATACTGTACTTTTTATAAAATAATTCAAAACTGCAATTATTCACTACTATAACTTCTCTACCAAACCTATTAAAGCCATATAGCATTACCTATTAATACTCAATTCTCTTACTCACTGTAACTCACCTAATGAAAGTTTAATCTGTTATAGCCTAATTAATCTTAACTTAATAGTAAGTTTGCCCGAAATGTTCTGCATCCAAGGGGCTTTTGGCATGTACACTCAACTATTATATTCCTTTGTACAACTATGTATCATGTCAAAATAAAATTATTATTATTACTATTATTATTATTATTATTGTTATTATTATTATTATTATTTGTCAGAGGAAGGAAAGTCTCCCTGAAAATAGGGTGTAGATATAACTGTTATAGTGAATATCACAGTGGTGCCGTAGTATACAGATACGTTAATAAATGTTAAAGTGAAAACTAAGGCGGAAGTGTTAGGCCTAACGAGTTTCGTGTTTGAAATCAGTTGTCAGCGGTCGCCGGGTCCTTACCACGCAGGTCAGCTGTATTGATAATTTTAAACTGCTAGTGTACCTGACCAAAATCTAGTGATTACACTGATATAAAAGAATTTCTATCGAAATACGAATAGGTGCACAATCTTGAGAAAATACGTAAATTGTCCAGCTCGAAAAAAAAAATACAATAAACAGTGTCGAGTTGTGAGTTGTCAGTGAACGATTTCAACAACATAAGACCGTATATCATCCAGTCAACCATAGTGAAAAACAGCAGTGTTGTGGTGGAGGTAGAAAAAACTAGAAAAACTAAACCCAGTACAGTGATCCATAAGTGCCTAAAACCCCAGGTGGTAAACCAGGGTGAGGTTAACCAGGGTGCCAGAAGTAAACAGGGTGCCAGAGGTAAACCAGGGTGCCAGAGGTACGGCCGTCCGTCATAGTAGGAGCTGCCAGAAGCACCGTTTTTCTCCAACATGCAAGTTATACTTTTTGTATCAAACTGATCATTATTACTCTGTTTAATCATCTTCCAGTGGTCTGTCTCGCGTAACCCAAATAATCCCTACAGGATTCATTAAATAAGTGATACTGGATTTCGTCAGATCCAAGAAATAAGGGAACCAATGACCGGATTCAAAACTGGTATCCTCGACCGGATTCAATAAGCGGACGGGGTTTTAGGTGGCCTTATCAAACACCCAAACAATAACTTAAAGCATTAAGATTGTCCCAAACACTTACACATGCAAATAAAATAGATACGATACAAATAGATGGATCACCACTTCAGGGAAGCTATTAGTAGAATATACAGTAAAACAACCAACAAAATCAATCATGAAAACCTGTGTAGTATGCAACAAAACAAACAAACGTTCCACTGGATGGATTACATGCAACTTCTGTGGTAAATGGAGCCACGCTCCTTGTACAAGCATTCAGGAATCAACTACACGAGATATTAAACCAGGGAAGTGTTTTTGGGTATGCCCAAATGAGACCGAACTGTGGATTAAAATCACATTGATATTAAAAGATGACAACATCAAATCGGCCTTCATAATAAACATGACAGCATTCTATAACAGTTGGGAAAGTAAAAAACCTGGGCCAGATGTTGCCCTGGTAGACAGTAACTGTAAGAATGGAGAAATAAATGATGGTGACCTGAAGGGGGACAGGAGCTCTAGTGGGGAAACAGGTGTAGGCAAGGATACACAAAAACCAATGTTACAAACTAGCAACACCACGGTAGATAGTAAACAGAGGGATGCCCCGGGAAATACTGAAGATAAATTACCAGAAACTGATGAAGGCTCCATTGTTAGCACTAGTGCCGAAGATAGAAACGAGACAGGAACACACGCACCAATAGGGAATACAATGGGGAACACAGTCACAAAACACCAGGGCAAACGGAAACCAGGCCTATGTGAATATTATGCACTTGGTATCTGCAGGCATGGAATATCTGGGAAAACAGATGGGACATGCAATTATGATCACCCCAGAAAATGCCGTGCCTATATGAAAAAAGGAAAATGCAACCTCCCGTCCTGTAAGCTTTTCCACCCTAAAATGTGCCACTCATCAGTTCAGGAAAGTCAGTGCTATAACTTATATTGCCAGGCATACCACCTAAAGGGTACAAGACGACACAGAACATCCAGACCATGGAAAAACCTGGGTAGCCACAGCCACTCTGGAGAGAGAGGTTTTTTAGTGCCAGGAAGGAAAAAAAGCTGGCAGGAAATGACAGAAATCGTACACCAACTGCAATCATTTCTGGAGTGGAATCACAGTCAATGGCCTCCAATCCAACACAACAGATATTAGTGCCAGGAAAAAAAGACCCCCCCCATACCACCAATCCAACAACATTCATCTTTACAAATATACAGGGTCTAAAGCCAGCAACGAACAACAAGATACCTTACATCCGTGGACTGCTTACAGAGTCAAATGTTATGTTTGCGGCTTTCACAGAGACCCACATAAGAGATCACTTGGACAATGAAATATGGATCCCGGGCTACAACCTATACAGATGTGACAGAGTGAACAGGCAAAAACGGGGGGTTGGCCTGTATATCACAGAGTCACTTATATGTTCAGAACTACTAAATGCTACAAATGATGTTGTTGAAGTATTAGCAATAAAGATCGAGAATCAAAACCTGGTCATCGTGGTTGTATACAAGCCTCCAGATGCAACGTCCCAACAATTCCAGGAACAGCTTCTGAAAATTGACCACTGTCTGGAAAATCTTCCAGCTCCTGCCCCCAACATCTTGCTCCTGGGGGATTTCAACCTAAGGCACCTAAACTGGAGGAATATTGCAAACAATATGGTAGCAGAGATAACACCAGGAGGCAGCTCAGATGAAAACTCATACACACATGAACTTTTAAATCTCTGCACCAAATTCACCTTAAACCAGCAAATAGTAGAGCCTACAAGATTAGAGAATACGCTGGTCCTCATCTTCACCAACAATGATGATTTGATACGAAATGTCATCATATCAAAAACAATATACAGTGGACCACCGGTTTTCATTATTTTTTCGTTCCAGAATGCTGTTCAAGTGCCATTACCAAACAAATTTATTCCCATAAGGAATAATGTAAAGTAGTCTAGTCCTTTTAGACCCCCAAATATGTACTTATAAAAGCATTTAAAAAAATACACTTACATAAAAGGGCGAGTTTCGAGCAGGACGAACACCGGGGGTCCACTGTACTCAGATCACAACATAATAGAGGTCCAGACATGTATGCGGGGAGCCCCAGATCGACAAAATGTGATCAGCCGCGAGGGAGCCTTCTCCAAATTCAACTTCAATAAAAAAAATATAAGGTGGGACCAAGTAAACCAAGTCCTAAATGATATAAACTGGGAAGATAGCCTAAGCATCACAGATCCTAACCTATGTCTAAAACAAATTAACTATGTGGCACTTGAGGTTTGCTCAAGGCAAATTCCCTTAAGGAAAAGGAGGAGAAGATGTAAACTAGAAAGAGAGAGGAGCGGCTACAAGAGGCCAATATATCTGAAATATGTAGGGAGACACTGGTCAGAGAAATAGCAAACATCGAATTAAAACTAAAGGAATCTTACAGGAATCAAGAAATGCGGGAAGAACTAAAAGCCATAAATGAAATTGAAAGAAACCCAAAGTATTTCTTTTCTTATACCAAATCAAAGTCGAGAACAACATCCAGTATTGGGCCCCTACTTAAACGGGATGGGTCCTACACAGATGACAACAAGGAAATGAGTGAGTTACTAAAATCCCAGTATGACTCAGTTTTTAGCGAGCCGCTAACCAGACTGAAAGTCGAAGACCTAAATTAATTTTTTATGAGAGTGCCACAGAACTTGGCAGACGCATGCCTATCTGACATTACCCTGATGCCAAATGACTTCGAAAAGGCAATAAATGACATGCCCATGCACTCCGCTCCAGGCCTATGGAGAGGGAGCATGGACACTGGGGTCGTCCTGCAGTTACTAAAAACAACAGACATAGCCCCACTCCACAAAAGAGGGCAGTAAAGCAATAGCAAAGAACTACAGACCAATAGTGCTAACGTCCCATATCATAAAAATCTTTGAAAGGGATCTAAGAAGCAAGATCGCCACTCATCTAGATACCCATCAATTACACAACCCAGGGCAGCATGGGTTTAGAGCAGGTCGCTCCTGTCTGTCCCAACTACTGGACCACTACGACAAGGTTCTGGATGCTCTAGAAGACAAACAGAATGCAGATGTTATATACACAGACTTTGCAAAAGCCTTTGACAAGTGTGACCATGGTGTAATAGCACACAAAATGCGTGATAAAGGAATAACAGGAAAAGTTGGTAGATGGATCTATAATTTCCTAACAAGTAGAACACAAAGAGTAGTAGTCAACAGAGTAAAGTCTGAGGCGGCTACAATGAAAAGCTCTGTTCCACAAGGCACAGTACTCGCTCCCATACTGTTCCTCATCCTCATATCGGACATAGGCAAGGATATAAGCCACAGTGCTGTGTCTTCCTTTGCAGATGACATCCGAATCTGCATGTGTCCACCGTTGAAGACACTGCAAGACTCCAAGCAGACATAAACCAAATCTTTAAATGGGCTGCAGAAAACAATATGAAGTTCAATGATGAGAAATTTCAATTACTCAGATATGAAAAACGTGAGGAAATTAAAATCGCATCGGAGTACAAAACAAATTCCAACCACTCAATAGAGCAGAAAACTAATGTCAAAGACCTGGGAGTGATCATGTCAGAGGATCTCACCTTCAAGGACCATAACACCGTAGCAATCACATCTGCTAAAAAAATGACAGGATGGATAATGAGAACCTTTCAAAACCAGGGATGCCATGCCCATGTTGACACTTTTCAGGAAGCTTGTTCTATCTAGGCTGGAATATTGCTGCACACTTACTGCACCTTTCAAGGCAGATGAAATTGCTGACCTAGAAAATGTGCAGAGAACCTTCACGGCATGCATAACTGCGATAAACCACCTCAATTACTGGGAACGCTTGAAGTTCCTAAACCTGTACTCCCTAGAACACAGGCGGGAGAGATACATTATTATATACATGTGGAAAATTCTAGAGGGATTAGTACCAAACTTGCACACGAGAGTCACTCCTTACGAAAGCAAAAGACTCGGCAGGCGATGTAACATCCCCCCAATGAAAAGCAGGGGTGCCACTAGCACATTGAGAGACAACACAATAAGTGTCAAGGGCCCAAGACTGTTCAACTGCCTCCCAGCATACATCAGGGGGATTACCAACAAACCCCTGGCTGTCTTCAAGCAGGCACTGGACAGGCACCTAAAGTCGGTACCTGACCAGCCAGGCTGTGGTTCGTGCGTTGGACTGCGTGCAGCCAGCAGTAACAGCCTGGTTGATCAGGCTCTGATCCAACATGAGGCCTGGTCACAGACTGGACCGCAGGGGCGTTGACCCCTGGAACTCTCTCCAGGTATCTATACATCCACCCTCCAACAATTACTGAAATGGTTCTTACCCCTCATTCCTTCCATTCCAGATTTATGCAACCTCTTTAGTCATATTAATAAGCTCTACCTTTTCTAAGTGACCAAACCACCAAAACAATTCCTTCTCTGCCCTCAGAATTACATCTTTTGTAACAACACACCATCTTCTAATTTCGTTCCTATATAGTATATAATACTCACAACACACAGTGCTCTCAAACATGACATCTCCACTGCCTCCAGCCTCCTCCTTGCAGCAATGTTTAAAGATCATGCTTCACACTCATACAAAAATAATGTTTCTACAATACTTGGGTACATTTCCCATTTTTTGCCCCCAAAGATAGATTTCTTTCTTTCCACAGACACTTCAACACTCCACCTACCTTTTTCTCCTCATCTGTTCTATGGTTTATCTTGTCTTTTGTAGACCCATCTGTCAACATCCACTCCTAAACATCTCAATATATTCTCCTTTCATATTCATCAAACACTGATTAAAGAACTTCTCTTATGATTAAAATTAATTTTAACACAGAATTTCTTATAATGGAATACAGGTCCGCCATCACAAATCCGGCAATCAGTCATCCAGTTCCATCAGTTATTTGGCACTAATTTTGGCAAGCATAATTTCAAATTTCCAGGGTCGCCACACCAACCTGCTGGTACTATTTGGTGACGCTACTTGCTGCATAAGTCATTCCAATTTCTTTTTTTCCATTTATTGTTATAACCTGCTTACTTTTAGCCCTAGCCATGGTTCCAACGAATAAAAGAAGTGCTTCTCATTGTGTAAAGTACATACACAGTACATTGTTCATAAAAGATAAAGTGGCTTTGAAGCCACTGTCAGTTTTCATGAGCTCAGTCTCGTGATGCAGGGAAATATGCTTTTATTATGCAAATATCAACACTACGGCTTATTTACCTATCACAATTGATCCAATATGACATAATAAACAATATAAATAACCTATAAACATGGTAAATACTCCAGAATGAATAATATTTGGCATAATACTGAGCGGTTTGACGGAGGTATGAACAGGATATGGGATACAAGTACCATCCTCCTATCCCTATCTTGGGGCTTATATTAGAGAAAACAGAGTGTAGCACAGGGCTAACTGTGATACACACTCTAATGCACCATAAAACTGAAACAAAAAGCTATTTTCTCTACTCAGATCATCATAGCAGCATATGTGTAGAGAACCTAGGATAATCCAAAAAAGTCAGTGACTTATTTCCAGTACCTGGCTTGGGCTTGCCATAAACAGTGGTACCTCTACTTACGAGCAGCTCCCAACTTGAACAATTATGTAAGTGTATTTTTGTAGGTGCTTTTGTAAGTGTATTTTGGGGTCTGAAATGGATTAATCTAATTTTCATTATTTCTTATGGGAAAAATTCCTTCGGTATCGGCACTTGAATAGCCGTCTGGAACGAATTAAGCTCGTAACTCGAGGTACCACTGTATGATTTTTGGTAAATTTTTATTTATCATTTGTTTGTTGGGCTATCTTATTGAAACTTGGGCAATGTATGATGGAAAAATGCTTTTTAATGTACACCAAAAATGAAAGAAATCTGACTATAAATAGCGGAGTTCACTTCTCAGCCATTAGCCGCCCCTTAGCAGTATATTTTTGTATGGTTTTTATGGTTGTTTTCTCATTTTTTTGGTCTCATTTGATAGTATGGAAGATATATTACAGAAATAGATATGATTTTGATTGGTTTCACGACAAAAAGTACCTAGAAATTGAGTTCAAAGAAGCAGAAATGTTCGATTTTTGCCGATGTTCAATGAACTTTCTTGTGTAAGTCAAGTTGGTTAACTTTATTAAGTGCGTTCTAACCTAACCACTCTGTAATCTGGCAAACTCAATAATCCGGCACACTAGAGGTCCCAATGATGCCGGATTTGTGATGGCGGACCTGTACTACAGTATGTACGTATAACTTTTATCAATGGCACTGAAGGAGCAAATGTCCAACAGAAAATCTGTTGATTTTTTTTTATTAAAAATACTGTACTACATCTGGTAAACAAATAATTGAATATATAGACAAAGAGAAGGATACATAATAAATATAAGTACAGTAGACCCTCATTTAGCACAAATTTATGTTGCACGTTATGGGTATTGCACGATTCAAGAATTGCAGCACATTTTTATCTAACACGACGTAAAACTGATATTACACGGTTCGGTCGTACATGTCGTACAATAATTGGGAAGCTCGCTGTGTTTATTTACATACATTTTCTCATTTTCATTGCATTTTCATAAATCTACCAAGTAATCATGGCACCCAGTAAGCATACAAGTGTTCCAGCAAGTGACAAGAATAGGTTTAAGCGTTCAAGTCTAGGAATTGCAAAGTTTGAGTGACTGACTGACTTACTTACTGAATGACTGACTGACTGACTTACTTACTGAATGACTGACTTACTTACTGAATGACTGACTGACTTACTTACTGAATGACTGACTGACTGACTTACTGAATGACTGACTGACTGACTGACTTACTTTCTGAATGACTGACTGACTGACTTACTGAATGACTGACTGACTGACTTACTGAATGACTTGACTGACTTACTGAATGACTTGACTGACTTACTGAATGACTTGACTGACTTACTGAATGACTTGACTGACTTACTGAATGACTTGACTGACTTACTGAATGACTTGACTGACTTACTGAATGACTTGACTGACTTACTGAATGACCTGACTGACTTACTGAATGACTGACTGACTGACTTACTTACTGAATGACTGACTGACGACTGACTTACTGAATGACTGACTGACTTACTGAATGACTTGACTGACTTACTGAATGACTTGACTGACTTACTGAATGACTTGACTGACTTACTGAATGACTCGACTGACTTACTGAATGACTTGACTGACTTACTGAATGACTTGACTGATTTACTGAATGACTTGACTGACTTACTGAATGACTTGACTGACTTATTGAATGACTTGATTGACTTACTGAATGACTTGACTGACTTACTGAATGACTTAAAGTTAGACACTCAGTACAACCATCGACTTCAGTTCCAGAACCTCTACCATCCACCTCAGCCCAGTAGGGCCACAGCATAACTCTCCCCTCTCTTCACAATCATCCACAAACACCAGCACCCACAATTTAAGGTAAATGCTATTATTTCTGTTACATTTGTAATCTTAAGCAGTAAAAACAACATAATACATCACGATAATGAACTACAATTACATATTCACTTTTATTTTTGTAAGATCTGTTGGTCTAAAAAAAAACTTGTTTGGCTTTTTGGGGACTCCTAGGAACATAACCCTATTTTTCCCATAAGTTATTTTATTTATTTAACACGAATTTATCTAACACGACGTTTTCAGGAACGTAACTACCATGCTAAATGAGGGTCTACTGTATACAATGAAGTCTTACCTCAGTTGATCACAAGCATCTTGTAAAGGAGTGTTGGGGAAACTGACATCTGCTTCATCCTCACCACCTTCAAACACAAACACCTCTGAAACAAGGGTTATCTTCATCACTTCAGAACAATTAGGTAAATGGACAAATATGAAATACAGTAGGGCCCCACTTATACGGCAGGTTAGATTCCAGGCTACTGCCAGAAAGCAGACTTCGTCGAAAAGCAGAACTCCATTTTTTCCATTTATAAATGCATATAAATGCCAGATAACAAGTTTACACTAACATATATTAAGTTAGCAATAGAACTAGGCATTAAAAAGTAAAATACACACACAGTACACTCATTATTTATGTCAAAATATTTGTAGTCTTAATGTAGGGTAAAAGGTGAGTAGTATTTACTGCAAGAAGTCAAGTGTGGTAGGTATGATAGCCCTCCTGGCCACCCCACCCACACATACTATACTACGATGCTTAAAGCGCCCTATAGTGATACAATGCATATACAGTACACTCATTACTTACCTTAAAATATTTGTAGTCTTAATGGTCTTAATGTAAGGTGAGAGGTGAAAAGTATTTATTTGTACAAAGTCGTGTGGGAGGTATGGCATCCTGCCTGGCCACTCCCACCTACTATGACATTAAGCGCCCTAGAGCGATAAAATGCATATACAGTACGTGTACACTCATTACTTACCTTAAAATATTTGTAGTGTTAATGTAGGGTGAGAGGTGAGTTTTATTTGTAGGAAGTCAGGTTTGGGAAGTATGGGCAGAAACTCACACGTAATGTAAACAAACCAGGCGAATACGTCTGGTTTTCGTCACTTTACATTGTGTACAAGTTTCCTCGTTGATACAGCAGAATAAATAAAGAGAAACACTCCCATTCTCATGTAACACCATTTTTAGAAGAAATGACGCCCTGAGTGAAGGCATACGAAAGGAGTAATTTTCTAGTTAACCCTTTGAGGGTCCAAGCCGTAGATCTACGCATTGTCCACAGGGTCCAAGAATTTAAAAAAAAAAAAAAAAAAAAATTCTTATGAAATGGTAGAGAATTTTTTTCTAAAGGTAATAAAACAAAAAGTACGAAATTTGGTGGAAAACTGACGAAATTACACTATCGCAAATTTGACTGTGTCTGTGATATTTACATTTCAGCGATTTTGCCTATTTTGACCCCAATTTTAGGCCAATTACATTATTCCAGTTGACCAAATTCTTAGCTATTTCTTTAGTATTACTTCTATTTTATTGACTGAGCACAAGAAACTGCCCAATCAACTTTTTCAAGTAGCCAATAAAGTGATCAGAAATTGATAATTTCGCCAATTTCACACAAAGTTCAAAATATTCCAATTTCAAAACAGTGTCCAGAATAAACAATGCAGGCATTCCTGGCACTAAAATAACATTTCCTCTGTTTATTAGTTATGTTTCCAGGCTTTACACTTGAATTCCATTATGATTTTTGATTTACATAAAGAATTTTTATTCACACCAAAAAATAGATGAATTACTCTTATGCAATATTGTAATAATTGTATAAACACTATCAGTGCATTTGTAAACGTATATTAGACCCACCAGTTGACGTGTATTGGTCGTGTGATGTGATTTGTTTACTCTTGAAAATCAGCAAAAATCAAACATTTCCGCTATTTTGAGCTCAATTAGAAGCTATTTTCAGTACTAAAACCAATCAAAATCATCTCTATTTCTGTAATATATCTTCCATTCTATCAAATGAGACCAAGAAACTGTGAATACAACCGTAAAAACCACATGAAAATACACCACAAAGTTGCTGTTTTAATAAAAAAACAGTCGCAGTTTTTTTTTTCTCATTATGCACTGTGTGCTTCAGGATTTACTTTATATGGTGCACACTTACCACATAGATGCATTCTCTCACATCTAGGCCCAAATTTACTGATCACAGCTTATCTGAGTGAGCTGAGCTCATGGCGTAGATCTACGGTTTGGACACTGTGGGCAATGCATAGATCTACGGCTTGGACCCTCAAAGGGTTAACCCCAGTAATACAGTGGTCCCTCGGTTTTCGTGCATCTCCAAACTCGAACATTTATGTAAGTGTATTTTTGTAAGTGCTGTTGCAAGTGTATTTTTGGGGGTCTGAAATAGACTAACCTACGTGACATTATTTTAAGGAAGTAAATTCGTTCAGTAATGGCACTTGAGCAGCATTCTGGAACGAATTTTCGGCGAAAACCGAGGGACCACTGTATTATAGTGTACACATTTTCTCTGATGTTGGACTACAAGTAGCCTGGCTACCACAAGTCCTACAAGTAGCCTGGCTACCACAAGTCTTACAAGTCGCCTGGCTACCACAAGTCCTACAAGTAGCCTGGCTACCACAAGTCTTACAAGTCGCCTGGCTACCACAAGTCCTACAAGTCGCCTGGCTACCACAAGTCCTACAAGTCGCCTGGCTACCACATCTCATATTTATGTTAATTTATTCTATTGTGGGGTGTATTTAGATGGATTAAGCAAAATGTCTATATTAACGTGTGTAATTTTACTTAGGTACAGGTACACATAAGTATAATTATCAGTTATAATAATAATGTAAGTATGTAGTCTGCCTGGGCTACATACCTACACCTAAATGCATGTGGACCAGAACCATATTATTACCATCGACATATCATGTTCACTGAGTTTAATCGTTTCTATCAACTACCTTTAGATGCCATCATAAACAAAGAGAGAAGTAATGAATAATTCATGCCAAGAATTGTAAACAAAAGCATGTTTATATGCTTTGTAAACAAAAACATGTTTATATGCTTTGTAACGTGTTTATTATATAATTTTGAAGAAAATATCATAGATGGATTAACCCTTTGACTTTTTCGGTCGTGTTATGCCATTTCAGTAGTCCTTGTTCACCATGCCTAGCGGTAAGAAATACTGACTCCGTGCGAATATGGGACTCTTCTCTTCCCAAGTGATAGCTCTAACACAGATGGAAGTGTCAGTGAAGATGATTTTCATGGTTTTGAGGAGTTTGTGACCGAAAGCAATGCCCAGGATACCAGAAGGAAGGAAGGAGGAAAGAAAGTAAGGAAGGAAGGAAGAGATGAGAGGAAAGAAAGAAGAGATGAAAGGAAGGAAAGAAGAGATGAAAGGAAGGAAAGAAGAGATGAGAGGAAGGAAGAAAAGAAGAAGGAAGGAAGGAGGAAAGGAAGGAAGGAAGGAAGGAAAGAAGAAAGAGAGAAAGGAAGGAGAGATGAGAGGAAGGAACAAAAGAAGTAAGAAAGGAAGGAAGGAAGAAAAAAAAGGAAGAAAGGAAGGCAGGAAGGAAGAGATGAGAGGAAGGAAGGAAGAGATGAGAGGAAGGAAGGAAATAAGTAAGAAAGGAAGGAAGGAATGAAGGAAGAAAGGAAGCTAGGAAGGAGGTTGTGGGGAAGAAAACATGCAACCCCTTTTGTGTTGACAGGTTGACAGCAGTGAGGGTGGTGAGTAATGGTATAATATGTCATTTTGACAGCTGCCTTACCCTGACTCAGCAAATTTAGATGTCCACACACACACACACACACACAGCTTCAAGTGCTAAGGGAAGTTGATGGAAAGTGTCCAGTCATTATATATGTGTATATATATTATAGAACAATAGCAATAGGTAGGTAGGTAAGTAGGTAGGTAAGTAGGTAGGCAAGTAGGTAGGCAAGTAGGTATGCAAGTAGGAGGCAAGAGGGAAGAGGGGCAAGAGGTAAGAGGTAGGCAGGGCAGGCAAGCAGGCAGGCAAGAGGCAGGCAAGAGGTAAGCAAGCAGGAGGCAAGAGGAGGCAAGCAGGAGGCAAGAGGTAAGAAGAGGAAGAAGTAGGTAAGTAAGTAGGTAAGTAGATAAGTAAGTAGATAAGTAAGTAGGTAAGTAAGTAAGTAGGTAAGTAGGTAGGAAGGACTGTGAGGAAGAGGAGCATGGGACCCCATGGGTGTTGACAGGCAGAGGGTGGTGAGTGATGGTATAATATGTCATTTTGACAGCAGCCGCACCCTGACTCAGCATATTTATAAGTCCACACACTCACAACAACCAGCTTCCAGAAGCTAAATATCAGTTCTATGAAGTGTCCAGTGACTATATATGCGTATACAGTGGTCCCCCGAGTAACAAAAAAACTTCATCCCAGAAGCCTGCTCAAGTGCCATTACCGAACGAATTTACTCCCTTAAGGAATAATGTCACGTAGGTTAGTCTATTTCAGGCCCCCAAAAATACACTTCCACAAGCACTTACAATATTATACTTACATAATTGTACGATTTCCGGGGTGTTCGTTACTCAGGGGACCACTGTATATAGAAACCAGAAGGAAGAAAGGAAGGAGGAGATGAAAGGAAGGAAAGATGAGATGAAAGGAAGGTAGGTAGGTAGGAATGTAGGAAAGCATGTAGGAAGGCATGTAGGAAGGAAGGAAGGAAGGAAGGAAGGTAGGTAGGAAGGAAGGTAGGAAGGAAGGTAGGAAGGAAGGCAGAAAGGAAGGCAGGAAGGAAGGCAGGAAGGAAGGCAGGAAGGAAGGCAGGAAGGAAGGCAGAAAGGAAGGAAGGAAGGCAGGAAGGAAGGAAGGAAGGTAGGAAGGAAGGTAAGAAGGAATGTAGGAAGGAAGGAATGATGACCCAGAAACAACAACCAGCTTCCAGAAGCTAATAGCAATTCTATGAAGTATCCAGTGATTATATATGCGTATATGTATATAGAAACCAGAAAGAAGGAAGAAAGGAAGGACGAGATGAAAGGAAGGAAGGTAAGAAGGAATGTAGGAAGGAAGGACTGAATGATGACCCAGACACAACAACCAGCTTCCAGAATCTTATAGCAGTTCTAGACACGTGTCCAGTGACTATGTGTGTATATATAGAAACCAGAAGGAAGAAAGGAAGGACAAGATGAAAGGTAGTAAGGAAGGTAGGTAGGAAGGAAGTTAGGTAGGAAGGTAGGTAGGTAGGTAGGGTGGTGGGGTCAGGAGGTAGGGTAGGAGGGGAGGAGGGAGGTGGGTAGGGGGGGTGGGTGGGAGGGGGAGGGGGGGGGAGGAGGAGGTGGGAAGGAAGGAAGGAAGGAAGGAAGGAAGGAAGGAAGGTGGGGAAGGAAGGAAGAAGGAAGGAAGGAGGGGAGGGAGGGGGGGGAGGAGGGGGGGGTGGAGGGTGGGGGGGGGGGGGTGGGGCAGGAGGGGGTAGGTAGGTAGGAGGTAGGAGGAGGTAGGTAGGTAGGTAGGAAGGAAGGAATGTAAGAAGAAAGGTAAGAAGGAATGTAGGAAGGAAGGAAAGAATGATGACCCAGATGACAATCAACCTAGGATAACTACCTAACACAACTGCCTGCTACTACTTTGAAGAAAACTGCTCACAAGAGGTGTTTTGTCTGTGCATATACAAAAAAACGCCCACAAAAATGCAGAGACACTCGTTTTATGTGTGAGGAATGTAAAACACCACTGTGCATAGAACCATGTTTCAAAGAGTTTCACAAGCTGCAGAACTTCTATGAACATGTCCAGTGACTGTACATTTGTATATATATTATAGAACAATAGTAATAAAGAATTTTTTTTATTGTTGGTTTGTGTAAACAAGTTTTGTAAACAATATAATGATAATAATGTTTGTGCGGTTATTGTGTTGCATACGAGTTTATATATGTACATTGCACCTTACTTTGGTCTCACAGGCCACATAAGTTACGTAAAAAAATAAAATAGTGAAAAAAACAAAATTTTACTGAGTGAGCGGCATTCGCTGCTGTTGCCATACGCGGCTCATTTTCTGCCAACTTTACGCCTCCATATCTCGGTAGTACTGACCGCAAAAAAAAATTTATGATAAAAACAATCAGAAAAATAATCTTAACATTTTGATAAGAAATCTTTTTTTTTTTAATATTTCCGACATAGAATGACAGTTTCAGAGGGCCTCCGACAGTCAAAGGGTTAATGAAAATGTCTATATTAATGTAAAATAAGACATTTAATGTGCCCAAGAGTGATTATTATTAGTACAGTGGACCCCGAGTAACGAAAAACTTCATTCCAGAAGCCTGCTCAAGTGCCATTACCGAACAATTTACTCCCTTAAGGAATAATGTGACGAAGGTTAGTCTATTTCAGACCCCCAAAAATACACTTCTACAAGCAGTTACAATATTATACTTACATAATTGTACGATTTCCGGGGTGTTCGTTACTCGGGGGACCACTGTATTACGCAATGTTTTCCCTCCATCCGGCAACCACACCTCCATAGCATATAAACAGCATGTTTATATGCATGTTTATATGCTTTGTAACGTGTTTCTCATATAATTTTGAAGAAAATATCATAGATGGATTAATGAAAATATCTATATTAATGTAAAATAAGACATTTAATGTGCCCAAGAGTGATTACAGTAGACCCCCGAGTAACGAGCATAATTCATTCCAGAAGGCTGCTCAAGTGCCATTACCAAACGAATTTTCTCCCTTAAGGAATAATGTCAAGTAGGTTAGTCCATTTCAGACCCCCAAAAATACACTTACAAAAGCACTTACAATATTATACTTACATAATTGTACGATTTTCAAAGTGCTCGTAACTCGGGGGTCCACTGTATTACATAATACAGAGATGTGCTCATGGAAAATGTAAACAAACCGGGTGGTGCACGCCGTATTTGAAAGACCGCTCGCCGTATAGAAAGTTTTGGTTATAATTTGAACTCGCCGTATTAACGGAATGCCGTAAAGCGAAGCCAAAGCGGGCCCTACCGTATTCCATGCAATAATTAGCCTTAACCCATAAACGGTCCAAACGTATACAGTAGACCGTCATTTAGCACGGTAGTTACGTTCCTGAAAACATCGTGTTAGATAAATTTGTGTTAGATAATTAAAATAACTTATGGGAAAAATAGGGTTACGTTCCTGGGAGTCCCCAAAAAGCCAAACAAGTTTTTTTTAGACCAACAGATCTTACAAAAATAAAAGTGAATATGTAATTGTAGTTCATTATTGTAATGTATTATGTTGTTTTTACTGCTTAAGACTACAAATGTAACAGAAATAATAGTATTTGTTTTTTACTGCTTAAGACTACAAATGTAACAGAAATAATAGTATTTACCTTAAATTGTGGGTGCTGGTGTCAGTCACTCAAACTTTGCAATTCCTAGACTTGAACGCTTAAACCTTTTTTTGTCACTTGCTGGAACACTTGTATGCTTACTGGGTGCCATGATTGCTTGTTAGATTTATGAAAATGCAATGAAAATGAGAAAATGTATGTAAATAAACACAGTGAGTTTCCCGATTATTGTCGTCCTGCACGCGTATGAACCAAACTGAATGCTGGAGGGATGCGTGGGTGGGTGAGGGTGGCGGGGGATAGCAGTAGGACTCCCCCACTGACTCAATGGTTTAACCCACCATGGGCGACCGCGCGCTCAAAATTTTTTCCCCTCCCGCAACTGTGTAATATAATTTTTACATCGTGTTAGATAATAATGTGCCGCAATTCTTCAATCGTGCAATACCCGTAACGTGCAACATAATCTCGTGCTAAATGACGGTCTACTGTATATACGTTTGCTCGTCCAGTGCCCCAAATATTTTGAAAAAAAAAAATTGTTTTTTTATACAATTTTGTTTCATTGCTCATGTACATAGGTTTACATTACAATTATAAATTGAAGTGCAAGGACAGCCTCAGGCATGCCTTGGCATTAGGGGCAGCTTAATCTAATGGCTTATAGACTATGAACATAATATTAGAGTAATTGAGTGAGTTTGTATTGGTAAATCGTTCAAATTATGATATGATGATAATACATTGTCCATTACAAAATGATGATATACATTAACAAGTGTTTAGTAGGATGGAAACATAATAGAAAAAATTAAATTCTCTTAATGAAAATAACATTGAGCATTTTGAGAGTAATTTACAGTTTGAGTATTTAGTTTAGGGTGATTAGGTGGTAACATACATAATAGTAAAAATTAAATTATTTTATAGGAAAATAACTTTGAGCATTTTAAACCAATTTACAGTATGTACAGTGGACCCCGAGTTACAACACACCGAAAATCGTACAATTATGTAAGTATAATATTGTAAGTGCTTTTGTAAGTGTATTTTGGGGTCTGAAATGGACTAACCTACTTGACATTATTTCTTAAGGGAGTAAATTCGTTCAGTAATGGCACTTGAGCAGGTTTTGGAATGAATTTTATTCGTTACTCGGGGTCCACTGTATTTAGTTCAGGGTGAGTAGGTGGTTTTTGAGAAGAGTCTTAAATTGATTTTCAGACAAGGTTATTTTAGCATTTCCTGGTAATGAGTTCCAGATTCTGGGGCCCTTTATGTCATAGAATTCTTACATAGGTTGCTATGGACAGGGACATCAAAAGTGATCTGTATCTTGTGTTATGGTCATGGGTCCTATTAAGGTTGGTGAGGAGAATTTTGAGGAGGGTTTATATTAGAATGTAGAGTTCTATGTATGTAGTAGGCACAAGAATAAGTGTGAATGTTCTTTATGGTGAGTAGTTTTAGGCTTTTGAATATTGGTGGGTATGCTGTCTAGAGGTGGGAATTTATCATCATTCTGACTGCAGCCTTTTGCTGGGTTATGAGTATTCTAAGGTGATTTAATGTTGTTGATCCCCATGCACAGATTCCATAAGTGAGATATGGGTAGATGAGCGAGTGATATAGTGCAAGGAGAGCTGATTGAGGCACATAGTAGCGTATCTTAGATAATATACCTACTGTCTTTGAGATTTTATAGATTATATAGATTATATAGAAATAAAACACATTTTTCTAAGTGTTATAGGCTAAAAAAAAAAAAATTAGGGTCAGTACTTACCGAGATATGAGGCCGAGAAGTTGGCACTGGATCCTCACCTGACAGCAACATCGAGTCCTGCCGCTTGCAGAAGTGTTGCCAATATACCTTTTTTTCTCGTTTTTATATTATTTTATATACTTTTTATGTTCTGATAATTACAATTTATAGTAGTTCTTGTCATTTCATAACCAATCTTTGTTCTAACACTAATATTAGGTACTGAAATTGTATCAAATTGTCACAAACACACTGACAGGTGGACATTTACAGCTGCCTTGGTCATTTACTATTGTCTAGGAATATATACAAAGTATTTATAGGTCCCAGCAATGTTTTGGATACGTGGGAGTATATAATAGTAATAAGAATAAGAATAATAATAATAAGAATAATAACAATAAGAATAATAATAATTATAATAATAATAAGTTCCTTTGATGCATGATACTAGACAAGTGTCAGTCCACTGCTGACAGTGATAAGATAAGTGGTGACATTTGATGAGCATCGCCCTCTGTTTTCACTGTTACACAAACATATCTGTTCTGTCAAGCTCCTTCTATCATCAAGCACTCTGTCTATCTATCAAGCACTCCATCTATCTGTCAAGCTCTCTGTCTATCTGTCAAGCTCTCTGTCTGTCTGTCAAGTTCCTGTCTATCTGCCTGTCAGCTCCTGTCTATCTGTTTGTCTGTCAAGCTCTTTGTCTATCTGTCTGTCGCTCCTGTCTGTCAGTCTGGGTCTAGCTCTCTCGTCTCAGAGAAGCCACTCGTGAACCAACAGGTATTACACACACGCGTCGTCACGCCTGGTTCCTGAGCAAGTGTAAATACGTATTTGACAGTCATGTTTACACATTATATCTACAAGCAGAATATAGCACTTTGTCTGTATTTTTGGGTTATTCTAGGTAATTTACACTATGTATAATTGTATTTGGTACCTCTGAGACAGAGATAGAGACAGATAGAAACAGACATATAGACAGAGATAGAGACAGACAGACAGACAGAGATGGAGACAGAGAGACAGAGATAGAGACAGACAGACAGACAGAGATGGAGACAGAGAGACAGAGATAGAGACAGACAGAATAACATAGATACAGACAGACGGAGATAGAGCCAGCCAGCACCACAGCCAGCCTGCCTGTCGAACACGTTTACATGTTCCAGAACTGTTTCTCTTTACTTAGGGCTTAGGTTATAAGATATTCTGAAAGGGTGATGCACAAATGTTGCACATGGGTTATTATCGAGTTTTTTTTTATTTCTCACCACTTATTGCCACATCCACCTCTAAGCCACTAAACTCGGGGGCAACATCACTTTCCCTTAAAATGGGAGGGGTTAATACTACATGAAATCAGTGAATCCCCGGTGTTTGGCACACTGTTTGCTCTAGCTGGTGCTCATTTGAACTGGTGCTCCCACAAGGTACTCAAGTGGTCAGATTTTTTAATACAGCACCACCGAGCATTAAGACCCATTCTATGCTGACCAGGCATCTCAGGGCAGTGTGTCAAATTGGAGGCAGGAAAAATAAAACTTAAATATACGTTTGGGGCAGTAGCGGTATTAACGATATATACGTTTGGACCGTTTCTGGTTAAGCAACATTTTTCCCGCTGGGCACTGAGAAGGCTCAGTGTTTATAATCAAATAGAGTAGGTTATGCATATTTTGTGTATGCTCTTTCTTCTTTCTTTCAACGCACCGGCATAACCCACCGAAGCAGGGTGACCCAAAAAAAAAAATGAAAGTTTCTCTTTATAAATTTAGTAATGTACAGTGGACCCCGAGTTTCGTAAACCCCGGAAATCGTACATTTATGTAAGTATAATATTGTAAGTGCTTGTGGAAAAGTATTTTGGGGGTCTGAAATAGACCCAACCTACGTGACATTTTCCTTAAGGGAGTAAATTGTTGTAATGGCACTTGAGCAGACTTCAGGAGTGAAGTTTTTACAAAACTTGGGGGTCCACTGTATACAGGAGAAGGGTTACAGCCCCTTGCTCCCAGCATTTTAGTCGCCTCTGGACACGCATGGCTTACGTAAGAATTCTTTTCAACTTCTCCATGGAGATGAGGAAATAAAGAAGAACAAGAACTATTAAGAAAATAAAGAAAACCCAGATGGGTGTGTATATATATATGTGTGTGCATGTATGTGCAGTGTGTAAGTAGAAGTAGCAAGATGTACCTGTTATCCCACATATTTATGACTCTAAAAAATAC
>WNWK01021903.1:0-33421 GCA_009830355.1 Cherax destructor | reverse complement strand
GGGTGGAAGTTCACGGCAGTCAAATGTTAAACGAGCTATATTGCAAGGATAACGTCTTCGCTTATGGGCAGGGAGGACAAAAGTGTCAACTTAAAGGATAGGGAGATCTTGGAGCTCAAGCTGCTCCAGAATGTCATCACCACATGTCTGGAAATTTCGTTGGACAATGGTGTGGGGTAAAATGACAGTGCCACTACAAGAATTGAGAGAATGATGTTTGTCAATAGTGATAGGAATAGTATCTATGGTCGTAAGGAGAGAAAGATCGCGAGCTTGGCCAGCATTCTGGACCTTGATGATGCGAGTGCCGCTCTTGAGAGCATAGGAGAGCTTTACCAATACTATGATCAGAAAGATAGGTAGTTGGAGTAGTCGGTCTTAAAGTAAAAAACTTTGTCCATTGAGTAGTGTGAAACAAAGTGTTTAAGGGGAATGCGTGATGTGCTGGTCGTTTCTGAGATGAATGAGAAGGAAGTGTCGAATCGTCACATAAGGGTATTTGGTCTTTGGATGTGGGACCGGAGGTGGTCCGACGTGTGACGGGCGAGCAATCCGAAAATTGCCGCACCATAGAGGGAGAAGCTGGAATCAAGGTCAGAGAAGAGCGAAGGTCAGACGTGTCAAAAGGGCCGGTCGGAACCCCGGTACCTGAAGCAGGTGACGAACTGGCACCAGCAAGAGGTACAGGGGTATTGGAGGTGTCCGAAGAGTTGTCCATTAACAAGGTAGGGTCAGAACTGGGTGCGGTATCCATAAGGAGCCCGGGGGTAGTAGGTTCACGGATTGGGTCGTCCATGGTTAGGTTACTTCTTTATTTTTGCTTTTAATAAAAAAAATAAAAAAAAGGGGAACGTGGAGGAATAGCTCCTAGGAGGAATGAAAGGGGCATAAATCCCCTCGCGCCCAAGAGGACCTCAACACCGCAAGTAGTGCAGATGCTGCATGGAACCCGTGCCATACCCTACCCTTCATGCCAGTAAACCAGCAATCCGGGATAGCAACCTCACATCCACCGAGCCACCTCGGCGGACAAAAGAGAGGGCAGCCGGATACCCACCACAAAGCATACCTAGTTCAGCCACCATCCCCGGAATCCGAAAGGTGGCCACCAGAGATACACCCATCACACGAAAGATACCCAAAGCCACCCCCCGGGAGACCGGAGAGGGATCGGGACATCCCCAGGCGATCCAGATTCAACGGCAAACTACACCACCGCCAAGAACCTCGACGGAATGGGATGGACCACGGTACCCTTCCCCCTACCTAGGAACCAGAATGCCCATGGAGAGAAGCTAACAGGGTAAAAATCGGTAGTGAATAAGGGAGGGATGAGGAGGAGGACGAAAGGGAAAAGGGAGGATGGGGAAGATGGGAAAGGGGAGGGGGGATTGGGGAGTAATTAGGTTCGGTCTGAGGAAGAAGACCAAGAGGTCCAATTCCTCAGACCGATAGCCTCTTTACCTTGTCAGGGAGCCCCCCTTAAAGAGGCAGATCATTTATAGCAAAGATTAAAAGTGTTATGCTCAGAACACATTCCTGGACAACACCTTCAGCTTGGACAAAGTCCGGGTAAAGCATGTTATTAACCCAAAGTTCTTAAGGAAAAATGGTAGATTGCCTCGGAGGCCTAAGGAGTGAGCCTGGGACAAGATATTATACCTCCAAGTAGTGTTATATGCCTTTTTAAGGTCAAAAAAGATGTTGATACCCGAGTGGTTATTGGCAAAGGCATTACGAACATACATATCTAAGGTATATAAGCATAGTAAGGGGTCAATGGTAGAACGGCCCTTACGAAAGCCATATTGACTAGTGGAGAGATTTTTGTGTCTCTCTAAATACCACATCAAACGTCTATTTACCAGACGTTCCTGCAACTTGCAAACTGCACCGGTAAGAGCAATGGGACTAGAGTGGGAGGCATCATGTCCCGTAGTACATGGTTTGCGGAAAGGGAGAACAATGGCAGATTTCCACAGCTGTGAAAGAACTGCTTGTGACCAAATAAGATTAAAGACTCGTAAGAGGACTGCAAGGGCCGACTGATATAAATGCTGTAGCTCATCTGCCGATGATTGGCAAGCTGAGAGTGTTGCCTCCAGTTCCAGAAGTGTAAAAGGCAAATTATAAAATTCTTCTCTGATAGAAGAAAAGTTTAAGGGCTCTAACTCTCTGGCAGACTTCGATGAACGAAACGAGGGGCATAGATGAAGCCCCAGAGAGATACGAACATGATGATTACCAATTTCGGTGGCAACGTCAAGAGGGTTTGCTATATCGACACTGGCAACCCGAAGAACAGGAGCTGGGTTGGGAGAGTATTTACCACTCAGTTTCCGTACTTTTTTCCCAGACTGCACTCATAGAGGAAGCACAAGTGACGGTAGAAACATAATCCCACCAGCAAGTGCATTTAGTGTCACGGATGACACGGCGAGCACCACTCTCTTCTGCTTAAAATCAAGGAGTTTCTTTGTGGTTCTATTATACCAGTACCTGCCCCACACAGCGCGTTTCAAACGTACTGTCTGAGCACAAGCAGGAGACCACCAAGGCATGCACTTCTGAGAATGCTTGCCTGAGGTTTGGGGTATAGAATGTGAAGCTGCAGTTAAAACTGAGGTTGAGAAGGAACCTCACTAAAACCAGTTAGAGGTGAGTAAAGGTCCCAATTTGCTCGGTCAAATTGCCAGCGTGGGCTACAAGCAGGTGGTGAATACAAAGGAGAAGGATGATTCGAAAATGATCAGTGTCATGCAAGTCTCGGAGGACAGACAAGGTGAAGTCTAGTACAGTTGAGGAAGAGCTGGCCGAGAGATCACTGCAAGAGAGAATGAGTATGAGGATCAAAATGGGTGAGAGTACCCATCTTTAAAACATGGAGGGGGAGAGAAGCGAGAAAAGCCTCCAACTGCATGCCTTGGGAGTCACAGTCAGATCCCTTCCCCCCAGAGGAAACTGTGGGAATTAAAATCACCAAGTAACAGAAGTAGTGGCGGTAAGGAAGAGACCAGAAATGCAACATCTGGGATAGATAATGCCCAAGAAGGAGAGAGATACAAAGAACAGATTGTATACCACTTATTCAAGTGGATGTGGGCTGCAGTGTAATGCAGCGAAGTATGAACAAAGAGCTGACGGTATGGAATACTGGTGCGTATAAGAAGTGCACTTTCATTAAAGGTTCCATCGGGAAAAGGATCCGATGAATATAATAAATAATAGCTCGAGATGGAATGGATAACATAACAGCGGAGCAAAATTTGGGTCCTTGTAAACAAACACAAACAGGGGAAAACTAGGAGAGCAACACCTGAAGCTCACCCCGGTTACCTCTGAGGCTGCAGATATTCTACTGTAAATAAGCCATGATTTGCAAAGAGAAAGATACAAGAAATCTGAAGGTAGAGGTATCTACAGATTAGAAGGGTTAGAAAAGCCCACATGTGGCGGCAGTGGAAAACTTTTAAGTAGAAAAGGAATGGGACGCTGTGAAGACAGTAGTTGTGCAGACAGAGAAGAGTGAAGAGGAGGAACAGGGGGGTGGATCGGTGTCTATCAATGGTCTAGTCTCTCTATATATTCTGAGATAGCTTCAAGTGTTTCTGAGGACAAGGACATTGTATATGGTACAATATTGGAGATGGAAGGAGGGTGAGTAAAGATCGGGGCGATGATGGACTGTACCAAAGTAGGGGGGGGACAAAAGGGTAGAGGGAACTGGAGAAGAAGCTTGGGAGGAGACAGGAGAGGAAGCTACCTGGGAGGGGGCAGAAGAGGAAGAAACTTGGGAGGGGACAGGGAAAAAAGGTACTATATGAGGAGGATGAACCTCCACACTTGTAACAGAGCCAGTTAGAGGTGAAGAACTGGGTACAGAGACTGGAAAGGAAAAATGTGCAGGTTGCAGAAGAGAAGGAGGGGTTAAAGGAGATTTTACCAATTGGGATTTTTTGGACTTTGGAGAAAGAGGGGCGATGGGGAGATGTTGCACGAGGTCTTGTAGACACAGAAACTTGTGAGTGAGAAGAGGAAGAGAAGAGAAGAATGAGATGTCAAGGTAGAGACCTCTGAGTCCAGGACAGCAAAAGAATTAGAGATGGGTGACTGAGAAAGGGGTGACCACAGGAGGAGGCTGCGGAAGTTGGGACCCCAGACGTGGGCGGACGTTTGGTAATGCAAGAATAAGAAATATGGGGAAGTCTCCCTTGGAAGCGTAGATTAGAGACTGCCATAGCATATAAGAGGCCTTCTGCCTCTTTGAGACAATGGATTTCTTGCTCATTTGAGTAAACTTGGCAATGGCAAGAATAAGATGAGCAAGCCTCATGACAATTAAGGCCAAAGGGAGGTAGACTACAAGACGTATTGGTATGGTCGTCGGCACCCCACACTGGGCATTCGGCCATGGACCTGCAATATTTTGCTGGATGACCAAAACACCAGCAATTTCTACACTGTTGAGGTGAAGGTATCCCCTTTTGAACTTGTAAACGGTGTCCCGCAATGCAAACAGAGGACAGAAGCTCATGGCAGTCAAGTCAAAAGTTAAGCGACCTACACTGCAAGGGTATCGTCTCCACCTGTGGGCAGGGAGGACATAAGCGTCTACTTTGAGAATTGGGAACGTCATCACCACATGTCTGGAGATTCATTTGGACAATGGTATGGGATAGAATGACAGTACCACTACAAGAATTGAAAGAATGATGTTTTCAATAGTTACAGGAATAGTATTGATGGTTGTAAGGAGAGAATGTTCAGAATGCTAGCTTGGCTAGCATACTGAACAGATGATTGTACAGCTCTTGAGAGGATATATCTCTACCAACATGGCGTAGGACCAACTGGAGTTGGTCTGACATGGAACGGCGGGCAATCCGAAAATTGCTGCACCGTAGAGGGAGAAGCTGGAAGCAAAGTCAAAGACGTGTGGAGGTCAGACGTATCAAAGGAGTCAGTCGGGGCCTCGGTACCTGGAGCGAGTGACAAAATGGCACCAGGAAGAGGTACAGGGCTTTAGAAATGTCCAAAGAGTGGTCAAATAACGAGGCAGGGTCAGAACAGGGTGTGGTATCAGGAAGGGGCCCGGAGGGACATCTCCTGGTGAACCAGATTCCACGGCAAACTACACAACCGCCACAGACCTCAACAGGATATATCGAAAGGTTATTGGCGTCTTTCTGCAGAGCGGGTAGCAATGATAAGGCTTCGGAGGCTTCTTACTTTATTAGTAATAAAGTTTGGGGTACACAGGCAGTGTTTGTGACCAGGCCCCGAGGGGCCATGCCCAAGGGAGAGAGACGAGTAGTACTTGTTGACTGAGTGATGCCTGGATGCCAAGTGAGGGAGAGACAAGGGTGGGCAGGCTGAAGTGGGTGTGCCCACCAGGCTTGCCCTCTGGTGGAAACTATGGGAACTAGCCATGTAGGCTTACAGCTTACATATGCTTGGCAGGCAGACAGCATAGGCTGTCTATGCAGACAGTACAGGCTGTCTACATCGCTCAGCCACCTACCCATGGTCGACCCTGACCATGATTGGCAGTAAAAAACTCAGTCTCTCTCTCTCGTAAGAACAGGGCACAGTACACAAAAGAAAAACATACATATACATATGGATATAGGAAAAAAAACTTCCTCCAGAGAGGGAAGAAAAAAAAGGTGTGCTTCGTGGTCTACGGCAGTGAGCGTTGATGCAGCACTGCACGCCTTCCTGCGTCTGGACAGAAACTGCAACACAGGAGACATCGCTGTGGCTGAGCGGTGACGTAACAGGGTATGATCTCCTCTGGGACGGTGAAGCAGTCATCGTAGTAGTTGCTGCAGGGTTCACTCAACCTGGGGCACAACCTGCTTGTGCCCTTGAGTGAGGCATCATCAGCAGTCGCAACTGGGCAGGACTTCTTCAGGCAAGCGACTCAGGAGGACATTTCTCGACTGGTACTGTCGCTGGGGCTGTCGCTGCTGGCGAGTGTGGAGTGAGTCGTTGCAGGGATGACTCGGCAAAACATCTGGAGGTCATAACAGCATACACCTTACTGCAATGAGTAGGCTAGCAGTCAAAGTGACATCAACTTTGTGCAGGCTGCTCACTGAAGCTGTGACACAAGTCTGATAATCGCCTGCCGACAGGCTTAACTGCAGCTTTACGAGTGACATTCTCTCAGCAGTTGAAGTTACAGCAGAGGAAAGGTCTAAGCGTCCCCAGACTGGTCGTCTACAATAACTGCAGTCTGACACTTAGAAGGTGAAGTGGAACGGGTCTCGATGGGAGAATCATCATGGGTACGATTCAGCAGAGGCATCTACAAGTGGCAAACAATAAGAGCTTTCTGTACAAGGAGCTCGGACGCTTGTTGATGCCTGCACTTGACAAATGTCAGCTGTCAAGCGCGTAGGGCACGGGGTCATACCGGGTGACAAAGTAACACACAGGTGCTACATAGGACACACGAGAAACTGCACACACATACTGCACATGCGGTACAACATGGCTTACTAGCAAATGACGTTTTCTGTGCAAAAAAATCGACACTAAGCAATACACGAACATGTGAGAACACTGACTGAGAGGAATTAATGAACACTCGACATATATCTTCTCTCAAACTTCTCGACAATACTGAAAATAAAATGCTCACTGTGAAACTACAACACTCGGGACATCATATGGTGATGTCAGGTGTGACGTCGTAAGGTGATGTCATGGGGTGACATCGTGAGTGACGTCAGCAGACGTCGCGAGGTGACGTCGTGGAGTGACATCGTGACAGATGTCATGGGGTGACATCGCGAGTGACATCAGGCAGACGTCCAGGGTGACTTCAGTGGAGTCAGGCAGCATCATGGTGATGTCATGGGTTGATGGAGCAGCAGGCCAAAGCATGTGGCTTGGGACATCTGGCTTAGTAACCCACCCCACGTGGCTTGCTGCACGTGGCTTCGAGTGGCCTCGGGCACTCGGATATACAGCTCTGGCAAGAATTCACATGGAATTCAGAAACACAGCAGAGTGAGATGGTGAGTGGTTGGCGTACACTAGGGCGAGCATTTATGGTGAGAGACAGGACTGCACCTACCTCCCTCACCCACAACACACGAGGGAGACACGCTCACACTGGATGCTTCACCACAAACTCACCTCTGCCTTGCTGAAATAGCAGTGCTGAGCTGAACAACAACAGCAGAACATGCTGGTAAGGCTGAGCACGTGACTGAGAAACAGCATGGGACGCTGTGGCGTGAAGTCAGAGGGGGATGCCAATACTCGGAGAAATTCGGCAAATTTCGGCCTGGATCTTACTTGTACCTGTGTCTGGATGTGGAGATTTGCAGACACGACATCAGGATATTATTATAATAAAAAAGAAGCGCTAAACCACAGGGGTCATACAGCACAGCAGGTTAGGGCAGGATGCAGGGAGAATGGGTTGTAAGAGAGAGAGGGATGATTAGTAGGGTATGGAGTGCAGCAGGACAGTGGATAGTGAAGGGAGAGAGGATAGCAAAAGAGATTAGGATAGAAGGGACTGAGGGGAGTGCTAGAGGTATAACCTTCAGAGTTTGTGCAGTAAGTCAGTTGCTGTCAAAAAGTCAATCGAGAGAGTCAGGATTAAAGGAGGGTCCATCAGCAAGAAGAGCGATGACGTTGGAGGTAAATTCTACGTGCTCGTTGATAGAGTGGGCAGTCCAACAGAATATGACAGATACTGAAACCTGACAATGCTCACAGAGAGGAACAGGGAGCCTCTCCATGAGATACCCATGAGTAAGACGAGTGTGGCCGATGTGAAGACGGGAGAGTGTAGTCTCCCAACCTTGACATTGGTGACAAGAAGGCCAGAAACCTATACTCGGTTTAATAGAATGAAGTTTGTTATTTAGCAGGTCAGACCATTGTTGTTGCCAACGGGTGCGAAGGTGGGTAGCAATGACTGAAAAATAGTCCGTGAATGGAACACGTCTATATGAAACTGAAAGGTCATGTACTGCTGACCGCGCAGCAGTGTCTGCCTGTTCATTGCCCTGTATGTCAACATGACAAGGGACCCAGCAAAAAACAATATCTTTGGTTTTGCTAGAGATACAGCATAGCCAAAGTTGGATACAAAGAACTAAGGGGTGAGGTGTATCAAATTATCGGATAGCCTGTAAAGCACTAAGAGAGTCTGAAACGACCACAAATGGTGACACAGACATAGATGCAATACGGATAAGTGCCACAAGAATGGCATACAATTCAGCTGTAAATATGCTAGAAGAGGATAATAGATGCCCTCGCACGATGCTGTTCGGAAACACTGCTGCAAATCCGACGTCGTCTGATGACTTAGAACCATTGGTGTACACTGCGATGGCATGGGAATGAGAATGGAAGGGTCTAGAAAAAGAGAGCGAGAAGCCGCCATAGGTAGTTGGGCTTTCATGCAAGGCAGAGGAAAAGAACAGACATGGACAGCAGGAACATCCCAAGGGGGTAGGGAAAAGGGAGATGTCACATGAACATAGAAAATTGGTAGTCGAAGGGAAGACAAGAGCGAATGTACACGAAGAGAAAAGGGACGAAGTAAACAGGGGTGACGAACAAATAAAGAGCGTCTATTAACATCTGTGACAATCCTATACATGGAAGGATTGCGGAGGTCATGAGAGCGAACATAATAGCGAAGGCAATGTGCATCACGACGATCAGACAAGGATGGAAAGTTTGCTTCTACATAGAGGCTCTCAACCGGGGAAGAACGAAATGCACCAAGGCATAAACATAATCCCTGGTGATGGATGGGATTAAGGCTGGAAAAAGTAGCAGGGGAGGCCCGCTGAATATATCTGGTCACCATAATCGAGTTTCGATAAAATTAGGGCTGAATGCAGGCGAAGGAGAGTTCTACAATCAGCCCCCCACGAAAGATGTGCGAGGGTTTTTAGAAGGTTCAGCCGGCTTTGTCAAGTCGCCTTCAGAGAGGTAATGTGAGGTTTCCAGAACAATCGGCGGTCAAACAGGAGGCCAAGAAACCTGATTGTATCACGTTCTGGGATATGTGAGCCGTATAGGTACAGTGGATGATCAGAGACCACTGAACGTCTAGGAAACGTAATTTGATGAGTTTTGCCACTAGAAAACTTAAACCCGTGAGTGGTGGCCCAATCGGAAACCCAGGTGATGGCATGCTGGAGGGAAACTGCAATGAGGTGACAGTCAGCACCTGCACAAGCTATAGCAAAGTCATCAACATAAAGCGATGACCAAATATTGGATGGGAGAACAGATGCCAGATTATTTATAGCAAGGAGAAAGAGTGTTGTGCTCAGAACACATCCCTGGGGGACACATTCAGCTTGGACGAACTCCTGGGAAAGCACATTACTAACCCAGACACGGAAATGATTTTCAGTTAAGAAGGCCTTCAGAAAAAATGGTAGATTGCAACGGAGGCCTAAGGAGTGGGCATGGGCCAAGATATTATACCTCCAAGTTGTATCATAAGCCTTCTCAAGGTCAAAAAAGATGGCAATAACCGAGTGGTTATTAGCAAAGGCATTACGAATATACATATCCAAGCGCAGTAAGGGGTCAATGGCAGAACGGTCCTTATGAAAGCCATATTGACTAGTGGAGAGACTACTTTGCGTCTCTAAATACCACATCAAACGTCTATTAACTAGATGTTCCATCACCTTGCAAACTGCACTGGTAAGAGCGATGAGATGGTAGTGGGAGGTATCATGTCCCATATCATGACAATGCCCAAGAAGTGGAGAGATACAAAGAACAGAGTGTATACCACTTATTCAAGTGGATATGGGCTGCAGTAGAGAAGAATGAACATAGAGCTGATGGTATGGAATACCAGTGCATATAAGAGCACTTTCGTTAAAGGTTCCATCAGAAAAAGGATCCGATCAATAAGTATAATAAATCATAGCCTGAAAAGGGACGGATAACAGCAGAGTGTAATTTGAGTTCTTGTAAACAAACTCCAACAGGGAAAAACTGGGAGAGCATCATCTGAAGCTCACCCCGATTGCCCCTGAGGACTCGGATATTCCACTGCAAATAAGCCATGATTTATGAAGAGAAAGATACAAGTCGAAAGTAGAGGTATCTATGGACTAGGAGGGTTAGAAAAGTCCACGTGTGGAGGCAGCAGAAGACTTGTAAGCAAAGGAGTGAGATGCTGTGAAGGAAGGAGGGGTGTAGATGGAGAAGAGAGAGGAGGAGGAACCTAAGGTGGAGCGGTGTCCATCAACGTTCCAGTCTCCGTAATATATTCTGCGATAGCTTCCAGCGTTTCGGAAGACAAAGATGCAGGATGTGGGACCACATTAGAGACGGAAGGAGGAGGGGAATGAGCAACAACCGGGAAGATTATGGACTGTACTAAAGTATGGGGTGAGGAAATGGAAGAGGAAACTCTCAAAGGGGTTTGGGAGGGGATAGGAGTGCAAGCGACCTGGGAAGGGGCAGTAGAGGAAGAAACTTGGGAGGGGACAGGGGATGAAGGTATTGAACAAGGAGGATGATGAACCTCCACACACGTAACAGAACTAGTTTTAGGTGAGAAACCAGGCATAGAACCTGGGAAGGAAAAATGTGCAGGATGGAGAAGGGGAGGGGAGAGATTAGAGTTTAACAATGGCAGTTTTTTGCCGGACTTATGAGAAGAGGGACGGTGAGGATTAGGTGTTGGACGAGGGCGTGTAGACACAGAACTGTGCGAGTGAGTAGAGGAAGTTGTGAGGACAGTATGGGGTACGAAGGTAGGGACCTCGGATCCAAGAACAACAAAAGAATTTGAGACAGAATAGGAAATACGGGGGAGTCTCCCTTGAAGGCGTAGATGAGACAGTCATAGCATATGAGAAGGGCCCACCTCTTTGAAACAACGAATTTCCCGCTCATTTAGGTAAACCTGACAACGGCGAGAGTAAGATGGATGTGCCTCACGACAGTTAAGGCAAGAGGGAGGTAGACTACAAGAAGGATTGGCATGGTCGTCGGCACCACAGATTGGGCATTCGGCCATGGACCTTCAATATTTTGCTGGATGACCAAAACGTCAGCAGTTTCTACACTGTTGCGGTGTAGAGGTCACATTTCGAACTTGTAAACAGTGACCCGCAATGTAGGTCACAGCAGTCGAATGTTAAGCGAGCAATATTGCAAGGATATCGTCTTCACCGGCGGGCAGGGAGGACAAAAGTGTCAACTTTGAGTATAGGAAGGTCCTGGAGCTCAAGCTGCTCCAGAATGTCATCACCACAGTTTTGGAAATTCTGTTGGACAATGGTATTGGGTAGAATAACAGTGCCATTACAAGTGTTGAGAGAATTATATTTTTCAATAGTGAAAGGAGTAGCATCTATGGACATAATGCGAGAAAGATCACGAGCTTGGTCAGCATTCTGGACCGTAAGGATGCGTATGCCAGTTTGAGAGTGTGAAAGACAATGTCTGCCCACATGGCGCAGGAGTGCCTTACCAATACTATGATCGGAAAGATAGGTAGTAGAAGAAGTCGATCTCAGAGTAAAAACTTAGTCCATTGTGTAGTGTGAAATATAGTGTGTAAAGGAAGTGCGTGACAAGCTGGTTGATTCTGAGATGCATGAGAAGGAAGTAATGAAGTATCATCATGTAAGGGTCTTGGGCGTTTAGAAGTGGGACCAGAAGTGGTCCGTCGTGGGACAGGCGAGCAACCCGAAAATTGCCGAACCGTAGAGGAGAAGCCAGAAGCAAGGTCAGAGAAGAGCAAAGGTCAGATGTATGAAAAGGGCCGGTCGGAACCCCGGTACCTGAAGTAGGTGACGAACTGGCACCAGTGAGAGGTACAGGGGTATTGGAAGTGTCTAAAGAGTGGTCCGATAACGAGGCCGGGTCTGAACAAGGTGCGGTTTCAGGAAGGGGCCCAGAGGTAGTAGGCTCACGGACTGGGTCGTCCATGGTTAGGTTACTTTTTTGTTTTTTTGTTTTTTAAAAAGAAAAGAAAATACAAAGAAAAAAAGAATAAAAAAAAAGGGGGTAAGGTGGAGGAATAGCTCCTAGGAGGAATGAAAGGGGCGTAAATCCCCCTCCGTGCCCAAGAGGACCTCAACACCGCAAGTAGTGCAGATGCGATATGGAACCCGTGCCATACCCTACCCTTCATGTCAGTAAACCAGCAATCCGGAATAGCAACCTCACATCCACCGAGCCACCTCGGTGGACAAAACAGAGGGCGGCCATACACCCGCCACAAAGCATACCTCCTTTGGCCAGCACCCCTGTAATCTGAAAGGTGGTCTCCAGAGATACACCCATCACCCGAAAGACACCCAAAGCCACCCCCCGGGAGACAGGAGAGGGATCGGGACATCCCCAGGCGATCCAGATTCCACGGTAAACTACACCACCGCCAAGAACCTCAACAGAATAGGATGGACAACGGTACCCTTCCCCCTACCTATGAACCAGAATGCCTGTGGAGAGAATCCCACAGGTTAAAAATGGGAAGGGAATAAGGGAGGGATGAGGAGGAAAGGGAAAAAGGGAGGACGGGGAAGATGGGATAGGGGATTGGGAGGTAATTAGGTTCGTTCTGAGGAAGAAGGCCAAGAGGTCCAATTCCTCAGACCGATAGCCTCTTTACCTCGGCAAGGAGCCCCCCTTAAAGAGGTATGCCCTTCTAGATACAAAGTGCAGATTCAGGGCCCTCAGTCTATCCTCATAGGGAAGATTTCTGATACATGGGATCAACTTTGTCATCCTCCTCTGTATGTTTTCCAGTGCATTTATATCCATTCTGTAATACAGTGACCAGTACTGTGCAACATAATCTAAATGAGGCCTAACCAAAGATATATAGAGTTGAAGAACAACCTAAGGACTTCTATTATTTATACTACTTCTATCAAGTTATCATCATGGAAGGGTTAAAGCTAATCAGATTATTATTATTATAATCAAAGAAAGTGCTAAACCGACAAGGGTCATACAGCGCTGCGGGGCAGAAAATAGTGCATGGGCTATAAATAGCTAGGTGGAGAGGGGATCAGAGGTGAGGGGAGAAAAGGGTTGGAAGGGACGCTAAGGGCTGTGTCAAAGTTCGTATAGTAAAGCAGTTGCTGACGAAAAGTCAAAAAGTGATTGTAAGTCAAAGGCAGGACCGTCTGCAAGAAGGGAAGATAATGTAAGAGTGGCAGGGCAGCGGCAGTGTTGGAGGTAAATCCTACGAGCTCGTTGGTAAACCGGGCAATCTACAAGAAAGTGAAGAACCAAAAGAGGGACCCGACAAACTTCACAAAGAGGAATAGGGTGTCGGTCCATGAGATACCCATGGGTAAGGCGAGTATGGCCAATGCGGAGATGGGAGAGCACAGTCTCCTGAGTATGGCAATGGTGGTAAGATGGCCACAAACCTAAAAGCGGTTTAATAGTGCAATTTATTATGGTGCATGCCCGACCACCGTTGTTGCCAACGGCCGTGAAGACATGCACAGATGACTATAAAATAATCTCTGAACAGAATACGTACCTCTATAGGAAACTGGAAGCTCATGTACTGCTGACCGTGCAGCAGCATCCGCTTGTTCATTGCCCTGCACATCAACGTGTCCAGGGACCCAACAGAAAACGACGTCTGTTTTTGCTAGCCACATTGAGCAACCATAGTTGAATACAGAGGACTAATGGATGAGGGAAATTAAATTGTTTTATGGCTTGTAAGGCACTGAGGAAGTCTGACCTCTTTAAGGGGGCTCCTTGACGAGGTAAAGAGGATATCGGTTGGTTGAATTGGACCTCTTGGTCTTCTTCCTCAGACCAAACCTAATTACAACCCAATCCCCCCTCTCCTTTCCCATCTTCCCCATCCTCCCTTTTCCCTTTCCTCCTCCTCATCCCTCCCTTATTCCCTTCCCAAAATAACCCTATGAGCTTCTCTCCATGGGCATTCTGGTTCCTAGGTAGGGGAAGGGTACCGTGGTCCATCCCATTCCGTTGAGGTTCTTGGCGGTGGTGTAGTTTGCCGTTCCATGCAGCATCTGCACTACTTGTGGTGTTGAGGTCCTCTTGGGCACAGAGGGATTTACACCCTTTCATTCCTCCTAGGAGCTATTCCTCCACGTTACCCCTTTTTATTCTTTTATTTTTAAAATCAAAAGAAAGAAGTTACCTAACCATGGCCGACCCAATCCATGAACCTACTACCCCGGGCACCTCCCTGATACCGCACCCAGTTCTGACCCTACCTCATTAATGGACAACTCTTCGGACACCTCCAATACCCCTGTACCTCTTGTTGGTGCCAGTTCGTCACCTGCTTCAGGTACAGGGGTTCCGACCGGCCCTTTTGACACGTCTGACCTTCTCTCTTCTCTGACCTTGATTCCGGTTTCTCCCTCTATGTTGCGGCAATTTTCGGATTGCTCGCCTGTCCCTCGGACCGCCTCCAGTCCCACATCAAAACGACCAAGACCCTTACATGACGATTCGACTCTTCATTCTCATTCATCTCAGAAACAACCTGTTCGTCACACACTCCCCTTAAACACTTTGTTTCACACTACTCAATGGACAAAGTTTTTTACTCTAAGACCGACTACTCTAACTACCTATCTTTCCAATCATATTATTGGTAAGGCTTTCCTATGCCATGTAGGTAAAGATATTTCATTTCACGCTCTCAAGAGCGGCACTCACATCATCACGGTCCAGAATGCTGGCCAAGCTCGCGATCTTTCTCTCCTTATGACCATAGATACTATTCCTATCACTATTGACAAACATCATTCTCTCAATTCTTGTAGTGGTTCTGTCATTTTACCCCACACCATTGTCCAATGGAATTTCCAGACATGTGGTGGTGACATTTTGGAGCAGTTTGAGCTCCAAGAACTCTCTATCCTCAAAGTTGACACTTTTGTCCTCCCTGCCAATAAGCAAAGACATTATCCTTGCAATAGAGCTCATTTAACATTTGACTGCCATGAACTTCCGCCTTCGGTCTACATTGCAGGTCACCGTTTACAGTTTCGAAGGTGACCCTACACCACAACAGTGTAGAAACTGCTGGCATTTTGGTCATCCAGCTAAATATTGCAGGTCCATGGCCAAATGCCTAGTCTGTGGTGCCGACGACCATGCCAGTCCTTCTTGTACTCTACCTCCCTCTTGCCTTAACTGTCATGAGGCGCATCCATCATACTCTCCCCGTTGTCAGGTTTACCTAAATGAGCGGGAATCCATTGTCTCAAAGAGGCAGAAGGCTTCTCATATGCTATGGCCGTCTCTCATCTACGCCTTCAAGGGAGACTTCCTATTCTCTCATTGCTAAACGTCCCCACTTCTGGGGTCACACTTCACAGCTTCCTCTGTGGTAGCCCCATCCTCAGTCACCCGTCTCGAATCCTTTTGCTGTTCTTGGCTCCGAGGTCCCTACCTTGGCATCCCATACTGTCCACACCCCTTCCTCTACTCACTTGCACAGTTCTGTGTTGACACACCCTCGTCCACCACCCAATCCTCACGGCCCCCCTTCTTCTCATAAGTCCGGCAAAAAATCCCAATTGTCAGGTTCTTCACTTCCGACTAGTTCTGTAACGTGTGTGGAGGTTCATCCTTCTCCTCGTTCAATATCATCCCGTCCCCTCCCAAGTTCCTTCCTTGACTGCCCCTTCCCAGGTCGCTTCCACTCCTGTCCCCTCCCAAGCCCCTTTGACAGTTTCCTCTTCCATCTCCTCGCCCTCTACTATAGTACAGTCTCTAGTCTCCCCGATGGTTGCTCACTCTCCTCCTTTCATTTCTAATGTAGTCCCACATTCTGCATCTTTGTCTTCCGAAACACTGGAAGCTATCACAGAATTTATTACAGAGACTGAACCGTTGATGGACACCGCGCCACCTCCGGTTCCTCCTCCTCTCTTTTCTCCATCTACACCCTCCTTCCTTCACAGCGTCCACTCCTCCTTTGATTACAGGTCTTCTGCTGCCTGCACACGTGGACTTTTCTAACCCTAGTCCATAGATACCTCTAACTTCCACTTGTATCTTTCTCTTCATAAGTCATGGCGTATTTGCAGTGGAATATCCGAGGCCTCAGGGTGTTGCTCTCCCAGTTTTCCCTGTTAGGGGCTGTTTGCAGAACCCAAATTACAATCCACTATTATCGGTCCTTTTCGAGCTATGATTTGTTATATTCATCAGATCCTTTTCCGATGGAACCTTTCACGAAAGTGCTCCTCTTATACACACTAGTTTTATATACTGTCAGCTCTATGTTCATTCTTCTCTACATTACACTGCAGCCCGTATCCACTTGAATAAGTGGTATACACTCTGTTCTTTATATCTCTCCCCTCTCGGGCTTTGCCTATCCCAGATGTTGATTTTCTGGTTTCTTCCTTGCCACCCCCCTTGTGTTAAAAGGCGATTTTAACGCACATCATTTTCTTTAGGGGGCACTGTGACTCCGTGGCATTCAGTTGGAGGCATTTCTTGCTTCTCTCCGCTCCATGTTTTAAATACCCATTTTGATCATCAAGCTCATTCTTTCTCTTGCATCGATCTCTCCATCTGCTCTTCCTCAACTGTCCTTGACTTCACCTGGTCTGTCCTCCTGGACTTACATGACAGCGATCATTTTCCAATCGTCCTCATGTCCCCTTCGTATTCTCCACCTTCTCGTAACCCACGCTGGCAATTTGACCAGGCAAAATGGGACCTTTACACACATAGCACTGCCTTTCATGAGGCTTCTTCCTCGACCTCCATTGATGAGGTTTTACATCTCTTCCCGTCCTCCGTCTTAACCGCAGCTTCACGTTCTATCCCCCAAACCTTGAGCAAGCATTCTCAGAAGTGTGTGCCTCTGTGGTCTCCTGCTTGTGCTCGGGCATAACGTTTGAAACGTGCTGCATGGGGCAGGTACCAGTATAACAGAACCAGAGAGAGACTCCTTGATTTTAAGCAGAAGAGAGCAATGGCTAGACGTGTCATCCGCAACACTAAACGCACTTGCTGGCAGGATTACGTTTCCACCATCACTTCGGCTTCCTCGATGAGTGCAGTCTGGAAGAAAGTGCGGAAATTGAGTGATAAATTCTCCCCCGACCCGGCTCCTGTTCTTTGGGTTGCCGGTGTCGATATAGCACATCCTCTTGCCATTGCTACTAAAATTGGTAATCATCTGGTCCACATTTCTGAGGGGCTCCATCTACGCCCCTCTTTCCTTTCTTCTAAGTCTGCCAGCGAGTTAAAGCCTTTAGATTTTTCTTCTTTCAGAGAAGACTCTTATAATGTGTCTTTTACCCTTCAAGAACTGGAGGCAACACTCTCTGCTTGCCGATCATCAGCAGCTGGGCCAGATGGCATACATATTCTTATGCTACAGCATTTACATTAGTCTGCTCTTGCAGTCCTCTTATGTCTCTTTAATCTTATATGGTCTCAAGGAGTTATTCCACAACTGTGGAAGTCTGCTATTGTTCTCCCTTTTCGAAAACCGGGTACTACGGGACATACCTCCCACTACCATCTCATCCCTCTTACCAAAGTAGTTTGCAAGGTGATGGAACGTCTAGTTAATAGACGTTTGATGTGGTATTTAGAGATGCACAGTAGTCTCTCCACTAGTCAATATGGCTTTCGTAAGGGCCGTTCTGCCATTGACCCCTTACTGCACTTGGATACGTATATTCGTAATGCCTTTGCTAATAACCACTCAGTTATCACCATCTTTTTTGACCTTGAGAAGGCTTAAGACACAACTTGGAGGTATAATATCTTGGCCCAGGCCCACTCCTTGGGCCTCCGTGGCAATCTACCATTTTTTCTTAAGGCCTTCTTAACTGAAAGACATTTCCGTATCCGGGTTAGTAATGAGCTTTCCCCAGAGTTAATCCAAGCTGAAGGTGTCCCCCAGGGATGTGTTCTGAGCACAACACTATTTATCCTTGCTATAAATAATCTGGCATCTGTCCTCCCATCCAATATTTGGTCATCACTTTATGTTCATGACTTTGCTATAGCTTGTGCAGGTGCTGACTGTCACCTCATTGCAGTTTCCCTCCAGCATGCAATCAACCGGGTTTCCGATTGGGCTACCACTCATGGGTTTAAGTTTTCTAGTGGCAAAACTCATCAAATTACGTTTACTAGACGTTCAGTGGTCTCTGATCATTCATTGTACCTATACCACTCGCATATACCAGAACGTGATATGGTCAGGTTTCTCGGCCTCCTGTTTGACCGTTGATTGTAGTGGAAACCTCACATTACCTCTCTGAAGGCGACTTGTCATAGCCGGCTGAACCTCCTTAAAACCCTAGCAAATATTTCATGGGGGGCTGATCGTAGAACTCTCCTTCACCTGCACTCAGCCCTAATTTTATCAAAACTCGATTATGGTGACCAGATATATTAAGCAGCCTCCCCTGCTACTCTTTCCAGCCTTAATCCCATACATCACCAGGGATTGCGTTTATGCCTTGGTGCATTTTGTTCTTCCCTGGTTGAGAGTCTCTATGTAGAAGCGAACATTCCTTCTTTGTCCGATCGTTGTGATGCACATTGCCTTCGCTATTATGTTCACTCTCATGACCTCCGTAATCCTTCCATGTATAGAATTGTCACAGATATTAGTAGACGCTTGTTATTTATTCATCACCTGTTTACTTCATCCCTTTTCTCTTCGTCTACATTCACTCTTGTCTTCCCTTCAGCTACCACCTTTATATGTTCATGTGATATCTCCCTTTCCCCTACCCCCTTGGGAAGTTCCTGCTGTCCATGTCTGTTCTATTCCTCTACCTTGCGTGAAAGCCCAACTACCTACGGCGGCTTCTCGCTCTTTTTTTCTAGACCACTTCCGTTCTCATTCCCATGCCATAGCAGTGTACACCGATGGTTCAAAGTCATCTGATGGTGTCGGATTCGCAGCAGTATTCCCGGACAGTCGGATTCGCAGCAGTATTCCCGGACAGCATCGTGCGAGGGCATCTATTACTCTCGGCTAGCATATTTACAGCTGAATTGTATGCCATTCTTGTGGCACTTATCCATATTGCATCTATGCCTTTGTCACCATTTGTGGTCGTTTCAGACTCCCTTAGTGCTTTACAGGCTATCCGTAAAATTGATACACCTCACCCCCTAGTTCTTTGTATCCAACTTTGGTTATGCTGTATCTCTAACAAACACAAAGATATTGTTTTTTGTTGGGTCCCTGGTCATGATGATGTACAGGGCAATGAACAGGCAGACACTGCTGCACGGTCAGCAGTACATGACCTTCCAGTTTCATATAGAGGTGTTCCATTCAAGGACTATTTTGTGGTCATTGCTACCCACCTTCACACCCGTTGGCAACAACACTGGTCTCACCTGCTAAATAACAAACTTCATTCTATTAAACCGAGTATAGGTTTCTGGCCTTCTTCTTGTCACCAATGTCGAGGTTGGGAGACTACACTCTCCTGTATTCACATCGGCCACACTCGTCTTACTCATGGGTATCTCATGGAGAGGCTCCCTGTCCCTCTCTGTGAGCATTGTTAGGTTCCAGTGTCTGTTCGCCATAGTCTGTTGGACTGCCCACTCTATCAATGAGCACACAGAATTTACCTCCAATGGCGTCTTCGCTCTGCGGCCCTTTCTTTACCTTCCCTTCTTGCCGATGGGGCCTCCTTTAATCCTGACTCTCTCATTGACTTTTTGACAGCAACTGACTTACTACACAAACTCTGAAGTTTATGCCTCTAGCACTCCCCTCAGTCCCTTCTACCTCAATCTTTTGCTATACTCTATCCTGCACTATGCACTACCCTGCTACACTCCGTACCCTACTAATCATCCCTCTCACTCTTACAATCCATTCTTCCTGCATCCTACTTTACCCTGCGGCACTGTATGACCCCTGTGGTTTAGTGCTTCTTTTGATTATAATAATAATAATAATAGTAATAATAATGATGAGGGAGTCTGAAATGATCACAAATGTCAAAGGAGGCATATATGTAATACAGAGAAGCGCTATGAGGATGGCATACAACGCAGCAGTAAAAATACTAGCCGAGTCTAACAAATGTCCTCGGACAATACCTTCAGGGAACACTGCCACGAACCCAACACCATCAGATTTAGAACCATCCATATAAACAGCAACAGCATGAACATGTGATTGGAGTGATCAAGAAAAAGAGAACGAGAAGTAGTCGTAGGTAGGAGAGCTTTTGGCACAGGGCAGTTGGGGAGAACAAACACAAACTGTAGGAACCTCCCAAGGGGTAAGGGAAAAGGCAGATGCTAAATGAACGTACAACGGAGGTAAGTGGAGAGAAGACCGGAGTGAGTGAAGACAAAGAGAAAATGGTCCGGAGTAAGCAGGGGTGTCGAACAAATATGGGCATTTTACTAATGTCTGAGACCAACCTATACGTAGACGGAACACAAAGGTCATGAGAGCAGACAAAGTAACAAAGGCAATGAGCATCACGATGATCAGCTAAGGAAGGGACATTCGCCTCAGTATACAGGCTTTCAGCAGGGGATAAACGAAAGGCACCAAAGCATAAACACAGACCTTGATGATGAAGGGAATCTAACTTAGAGAGAGAGAGTGGAAGGAGAAGCTGCAGAATAGACTTGGTCTCCATAATCCAGCTTGGACAAGACTAGGGTGGAATGCAAACGGAGGAGAGTCCGGCAATCTGCACCCCATGAACGATCTGCACCCCATGATTAATGAATGTTAAAGAGTGACTATCTAAGTATTTTCTAGTGAAAATGGTGGGTCCCTATATTCTTTTCCCACAACAAAACTTTCTGTCACTTTGATCTTGAATATTTATTTGTGTTGTATTATAAGTAACTAATTTTTATTGATAGAACACGCTCTTCTAACTAAATCTAACTTAAAGTAAATCGAGGAAAATTTCTGAAAGCTAGGTGAGGGATATCCATTTAGAATTAGCAAGGACGGTTTGCTCTAGTATGCTCATATCTGGAATATGTGTGGTCAGTTAATATGTTTGGTATACAGTAGACCGTCATTTAGCAAGATAGTTACGTTCCTGAAAAAGTCGTGTTAGATAATTTTGTGTTAAATAATTAGAAGAACTTATGGGAAAAATAGGGTTACGTTCCTGTGAGTCCCCAAAAAGCCAAACAAGTTTTTTTAGACCAACAGATCTTGCAAAAATTGAAGGCGAATATGTAATTGTAGTTCATTGTCGTGATATATTACTGCTTAAGACTACAAATGCAATAGAAATAATAGTATTTCTTACCTTAAATTGTGGGTAATGATGTTTGTGGATGGTAGTGAAGAGTGGATATGGATGGTGGGGCCCTACTGGGCTGAGGTGGATGCTTGTTGGTTGGTAGAAGTGGATGGTAGAGGTTCTGGTGCTGAAGTCGATGGTTGTATTGCAGTGTGCATAAATTCTGTAATGGATCTCTGGGCTCTTTTATTCTGCATTACATTATACAGCTGACAGTAAGGCATCATCAGCTGGTCTAGACCCTGTTTCAAAGCCCTGCTTCTAGCTTTGTCAGGGTCCTCTTCAGTGAAAAAGTCTGGAATTTTACCAATATTATGGAACTGCTCACGTAACTGCTGCAATGTTAACTGTTTTTCTTCAGGTTCTTCTTTATCTTCTTCTGTTATCTCCCTCCCTTGTATATGTGCATCGAACTCTGCCAACATTTCCTCTGGACTCCTGTCTTTATCATCATCTTCTAAGAGTTCATTCACATTATTAGGGGTTAGGAATTACAAAGTGTTAATTAGAGGGTTTGGTAACATGATATGGAAAAGGCATATAGATCAGCTCATGCCAAGGTTTAGGAGTGGAGAGCAACCACTGATTCCAACAGTACCAGAAGCAGTAAGGAGTGGTTTAGAGGAACTGCCCACAACAGATAATAATGGTAATAAACTTAAAGAGCAGGTTAGCATACAGGAAGAACCTCCTGGGAGGTTTGATAAGGGAACCAGCCAGGTGAGAGAAGAGGAGGCACCTCAGGACAGTGCAAACCCTCCAATTCTCCGGCATTCCAGCAGAGTTGTCAAACCTCCAGATAGGTTGGATTTATAAGTTGGATGATATAATGAAATTTAGGAAAGGAGGAATGTAAGGGGTTGGGAGCAGTAGGAGGATTGAATACTATGTTTGTTTGGTTCAGTCATTTATAATTGTTTTGTTATTGCCGTTGTTGTTATGGAGCGTCCCTGGAGAGTACATTGTTATTGTTACTCGGGGTTTTATTAACCTACAACCACTACACACATCATCTTCATTCATATCTTCAAAACCATCACCTGGTAATCTCCTTGCCAGCTGAACAATTTCCTGAACCTGACTCTCAAGCAAGGGAAAACCAGAGAAAGAATTAACTACAGAAGGCCATAACTTTCCCCAGCCTGCATTTAATGTTGATTGGGGCACTTCATTCCATGCACTTCTAGCATAGCTGATGGCATCTGCAATGTTAAATTTACTCCAGAAGCTTGGTACTGCCAGGTTGGAGTCAGAGTCCATTGATGCAACTAGTTTTTTTTATAATTTTTTTTTGTGTAGTTACACTTGAATGTCTGAATAACTCCCCGGTCCAGTTTGACCTCCAAATTACTGGTAAGGTGTTTTTATCCACACCTTTCAAAGCACGAGGATTCTTAGAGCGGTAAATAACCATGGGCTTACACTTGAAATCACCTGATGCATTACCGCAAAGGAGCAAGGTGAAGCGATCCTTTGCTGTCTTGAAGCCTGGTGCCCTTTTCTCTTGCTGACTGATATAAGTTCGTGTTGGCATTTTCTTCCAGAAAACACCTGTCTCGTCAGCATTAAACACTTGCTGTGGCTCATAGCAACCCTCAGAAATAAGTTCCTGAAATTCAGCAGGGAAATTACTTGCTGCTGTATGATCAGCTGAAGCACTTTCACCAGAAAACTTAATATTATGTAACTTATTATACAACTTAAAGTTCTTGAACCAGCCTGTGGTAAACACACTCATTTTCAGGCCTTCATTCCTTATCACACACTGCTTTAAACAACTGTAAGGCCTTTTCCCTAATTAAGAGAAAACTAAGTGGTGCACCTTTCTTTGTTTTCTGTTCGATCCACTCAAGCAACAAGTTTTCAGTTTTATTTACTTGTGCAACATAATCTCGTGCTAAATGACGGTCTACTGTAATTTTTTAAAGAAATGTGGAATGTTTTTACTGATGTTGACATGTTGTCCACAGGTAATAATGACGTGGGTAATAATGCTATCAGCTCTTAAAGACCGTATAAAGATCAGTGGGTTAGGATAAATTTGTCGACCTATATAAATTAGCTATCACATAAAATATACATATTAAAAAATAAATTTCTCACATAATACCAAATGTCAAATGGAAAACATTTTTCACAGAGAAAAAATCTTGTAAAATTTCCAGAGAAGCAGCTTCAAAATCATTAGTAGTGCCATCAGTCTATTTATCATGAGTATGAACAAGATCAAAAATATATTGACAAGATAGAAAGGAATATTATAAAATCAAGCACCAATTAAACAACGAATATTAAGAGAATGACATCTTTTTAAATTGTGTCATGGAAGCGTATTTAGAATTCATTCATTCAAGAACAGGAATACAGTGGTACCTCTACTTACGAGCTTAATTTGTTCCAGACGGCTATTCAAGTGCCGATACCAAAGGAATTTGTTCCCATAAGAAATAATGAACATTAGGTTAATCCATTTCAGACCCCCAAAAATACACTTACAAAAGCACCTACAAAAATACACTTACATAACTGTTCGAGTTGGGAGCTGCTCGTAAGTAGAGGTACCACTGTATAAGCAACTCCTTTCATCAGTTCAACAACATAGGTCCCATTTCAAGGAACAGAACACTGACATGTTTGTATGAATATTTTTTATAATCTCTCAACACTCCCATAGATTTTTTTTTTGTGTCTTTCTTCTCTGTGCAGTTTTATTGAAAAAAAAAACAGATAAACTAAACACATTAAAATGTTTTTGCTGAATGAATTTTTAAATGTCTTGCTAAATTACCTTTTAATGAAAAATCTTTCAAACATTCTGAACACCGATATGGCTTCTTGCCTGTGTGGATCATCATGTGAGATATTAGGCGAGATTTTATTGAAAAACCTTTCAAACATTCCGAACACTGAAACGGTTTTTCCCCAGTATGAATACTCATATGTCTGGTTAGATTACCTTTCAATGAAAATTCTTTTACACATTGAGGACACTTAAATGGTCTCTCTCCTGTATGAATTATTGTATGTGATACAAGACGAGATTTTACCGAAAAACGTTTCAGACACTCTGAACACTGATATGGTTTCTCTCCTGTATGAATTCTCCTATGTCTTATAAGTTGGGAAGGGTCTGAAAAGCCTTTTAAACACTCTAAACACTGATAAGGTTTCTCTCCAGTATGAATCCTCATATGTATTACTAAATCAGACTTATTTGAGAAGTTTTTCAGACACTCTGAACATTTATATGGCTTTTCTCCAGTATGACTTCTCATGTGTATTTCTAAGTTACATTTTACTGAGAATGATTTTAAGCATTCGGAACACTGATACGGCTTCTCCCCTGTATGAACTCTCATATGCATTACAAGATGGGACTTTATTGTAAAGTCTTTCAAACATTCTGAACAGTGATATGGTTTTTCTCCTGTATGAGTCCTCATGTGTGTTACCACAGAAGATTGTACTGAGAAGCTTTTTAAACATACTGAACAGTGATATGGCTTCTCCCCTGTGTGAATTCGCATGTGCAATACCAAATGATGCTTCCTTGAAAAGTTTTTTTCACACACAGAACACTGGTATGGTTTCTCTCCTGTATGGATTCTCATGTGTGTTATAACAGAAGATTGTACTGAAAAACCTTTAAGACATACTGAACAATGGTATCGCTTCTCCCCTGTATGAAATCTCATATGCATTACTAAGTAAGCTTTACTTGAAAAATCTTTCTGGCATACTGAACATTTATAGGGCCTCTCTCCAGTATGAGTTCTTAAATGTAATATCAAATGACATTTTTGTGAAAAGCCTTTAAGACATTCTGAACACTGATATGGTTTCTCTCCTGTATGAGTTCTCATGTGTTTTGCTAAATCGCCTTTTCTTAAAAAGTCTTTTTGACACACTAAACAAAGAAATGTTTGTTCTCCAGAATGTGTTCTTATATGTGTTTGTAAATAAGTGTTTTTTGAAAACCCTTTCAAGCATTTTGGACACTGATATGGCTTTTCTCCTGTATGCGTTCTCAAGTGCCTTAGTAAATTAATTTTTTTGACAAACTCTTTTGCACACACTGAACACCTGTATGGTTTCTTTCCAGTATGAGTTTTTGTGTGTGTTTCTAAACAATATTTTTTTGAAAAGCCTTTTAGACAGTCTGAACACTGATATGGTTTCTCTCTGGTGTGAGTTTTCATGTGTGTCTCTAAACAATATTTTTTAGAAAAGCCTTTTACACATTGTGAACACTGATATGATTTCTCTTGTGTGTGAGTTTTCATGTGAGTTTGTAAATAGGATTTTTCTGAAAAAGTTTTTAAACATTCTGAACATTGGTGTGGTTTCTCTCCTGTATGAATTTTTGCATGTGTTTTTAAATGAGACTTTTGTGAAAAGCCTTTCAGACATTCTGAGCAGTGATAAGGCTTCTCTCCAGTGTGAATTCTACTATGCATAATTAAATTAGCTTTTCTTGCAAAGGCTTTTGAACAAACTGAACATTTATAGGGTCTTTCACAAGTGTGAGTTCTTATATGTCTTATTAAATTTGCTTTCTGCTTAAAACCTTTCAGACACTCTGAACATTGGTATGGTTTTTCTCCACTTTCAATTTTCATTCTTATTGCTAAACTAGATTCGCAAGAATATTTTTTCAAATTTTCTAAGTCTTTATTTGGTGTCTCTTCCACAGGAACACTCATTGCTGGATCATATTTTTTTTTCAAGCGTTTCAGACATTGTGAAGACTGATCTGGTAATCTTAAGTATGGACTCTAATATGACATATATTTATGAATTGCTTTTGAGAATTAAACCCAATAAGATTTTTTTCGACTTTACTTAAAGTTTTTTTCAAATAGTACCTAAAAAATAAACTTTAAAGTGACTAATAATTTTATCTTATGTGACAGTTTGTGTGTTGTTACAGACATTCAAACACATTACAGTGATTAAGCTCTCCTACTATTTTCCTTTTTTATGATTTATTAAAAGTGATGGATGAAACAAATAATTTCATTAATATCTCTTAAAATTGACAGCTATTGTAAATCATTAATTTTGCTACATGTTATAAGTACATTATGGATACAACCATGACACAGAAATGTATTTGCTTATTAAATGTATGTTACTCATGACAGACTCTGAATGATGCATGTAGTAGTCTTGATGTTTAAATAGGATAAGGATACACAGGTACTAATCATTAACTTGAAGTGAGCTATGAGAGGCCAAATACTACTGACCAAATAGATGTAGTAAAGAATATGCCTAAGATTCTAAGTACTAATATTATACATTATTTGGGAACATTATGCTGAATGATATTGAGTTCCATCATTATTGTAAATATATAAGTTAAATTAATAGCATATCTTCCATTTACATTTTAACATTTCCTAGCACTTCGGTGTCCTGTATGATAGTGCTAAGACAAATTTGTATTGCATTATTTCTGTCACTTAAGTTGGTTTACCAGCATTAAGTGTTGGTGCTCTTCCAGTGGCAAGAATGAGCTGTAAAAGAAAAGAATAACAGATTAATAGGATTTAAAATTTTATACTCTGAGCTTCAGTGGCATTAACAAATTCAGACACAACATGATTTTTTTATAAATGACAATAAAACTTATGATTACAAATACATAAAAAATACCACAGTGAAAAATAGGAAAAATCTGAGCACTTTCATGTGCTTACACATGTATCTTCAGAAGATATATGTGTAAGCACATGAAAGTGCTGAGGATTTTCCTGTGTTCACTTTCACATTTTTTTTATAAATACTCTTATACATTATAAGCAATATTTGAAATTTTCTTAAAACTTATATTTCCAAGACATTCATATTCACAGATCCACAATATGACCTAAGTACTGTACATTGTCTACAGTATACAGTGAGCCCCCGGTTCTCGTCGGCAATCCGTCACAGAGGGCCCGTCGACCACCGGTTTGGTCGAACTCCGATTCTATTTTCCCCATAAGAAATAATGGAAATAAAATTAATCCGTCCCAGCCATCCAAAAGTATTAAAATAAAATATTTTTTAGGACTTTTTGACATTAAAATAAACACAATTTTATAAAAAAAAATAAGAAATAAATAGTACAATAACATGTCACTTACATTTATTGAAGAGTTGTTGATGTGTGGAGGACGGGAGGAGGGGAGAAGGTGGTACCTGCTAGTGTTTGGAAGGGAATCCCTTCCATTAACACTGCAGGTACCAAGTTCTTTCTGGGGTTACTGGCCTTTTCTTTGAATGTTACACTCCCTGCATGAATGCTACACTCCCTGCATGAATGCTACACTCCCTGCATGCCTACTACACTCCCTGCATGCCTACTACACTCCCTGCATGCCTACTACACTCCCTGCATGCCTACTACACTCCCTGCATCCTTGCTACACTCCCTGCATCCTTGCTACACTCCCTGCATCCTTGCTACACTCCCTGCATCCTTGCTACACTCCCTGCATCCTTGCTACACTCCCTGCATCCCTGCTACACTCCCTGCATCCTTGCTACACTCCCTGCATGAATGTTACACTCCCTGCATCCTTGCTACACTCCCTGCATCCCTGCTACACTCCCTGCATCCCTGCTACACTCCCTGCATCCCTGCTACACTCCCTGCATCCTTGCTACACTCCCTGCATGAATGTTACACTCTCTGCATCCTTGCTACACTCCCTGCATCCCTGCTACACTCCCTGCATCCCTGCTACACTCCCTGCATCCCTGCTACACTCCCTGCATCCTTGCTACACTCCCTGCATCCTTGCTACACTCCCTGCATCCCTGCTACACTCCCTGCATCCCTGCTACACTCCCTGCATCCTTGCTACACTCCCTGCATCCTTGCTACACTCCCTGCATCCTTGCTACACTCCCTGCATCCTTGCTACACTCCCTGCATCCTTGCTACACTCCCTGCATCCCTGCTACACTCCCTGCATCCTTGCTACACTCCCTGCATGAATGTTACACTCCCTGCATCCTTGCTACACTCCCTGCATCCCTGCATCCCTGCTACACTCCCTGCATCCCTGCTACACTCCCTGCATGAATGTTACACTCCCTGCATCCTTGCTACACTCCCTGCATGAATGCTTCACTCCCTGCATATTCTTTACCACAGGCTTGGCACTAGGAGCTTTCTTGGGGCCCATGGTGGCTTATTTAGCAGTTGCAAGCACTAAAAACACTGGAATAATGACAATATATATGGTATGAATGCGTGGGTGGTGCGTGGGTAGTGTTCGCTCGCTTGTAAACAATAACACACTGAGTGCCTGGGCGCTCAGCTTGGCCACGGCCACACGCGTACGCGTTCGGGACGAATAGCCGACTCGCCGAACTCCGAGTGGCCGCCTAATACCGAGTCAAAAATATTGTAAAAAAACTTGTCGAACACCGATTTGGCCGAGCTCCGACGCCGTCGAACACCGGGGGTTCACTGTACTCTGGTTTTTTCAATGAGGCTTAAGACAATGAGTTAGAATTAACAGGAGTAAATTGCAGCAAGCTTACTGTGAAGGTTTATCTCAGCCCTGTCCGATCTTTAAGCCAAGATGAAGCAAGACTGGCTCCTCCATGAAGCAAGGCTGGCTCCTCCTTAGCAAAATTACCAAAATGGAAAAATATAATAACAATGAAAATAAACACTTTATTTATTATAAAAATTTATAAAAAAAAATATTAAACACTTAAACATGAGCATTAATCCTACTTTATTAAAGACAAAATGAAAAATTAAATAGATAAATAATACTTGAATTCAAAGCTAATTTTCACAGATATTCGTTAAAAGGCGTGTTGACGTTCTTGACATGGGAGCTTTGAATTGGTCCTGTCTGAACTCCTTGCTGTTGTTGATGGGGGGGGGGTCACTGATGGGTGTGACTCCGTAGACGGATGTTTCCCCAACCAGATAGGTGGAAACTCAAATAATCATTCAAGATACAGTCATACCTTGGTTAACGATATTAATCCATCAGAGACGGCATATCTGTAACCGAATCGATCGTTATCCGAATCAATTTTCCCCATAAGAAATAATGGAAATAAAATTAATCCGTTCCAGACTTCCAAAAGTAGTAAAATAAAATATTTTTTAGAACTTTTTGACATTAAATAATACACAATTTAATGAACATTAAAGAAATACATGTAAATATAGTACAATAACATGTCACTTACATTTATTGAAGAGTTGATGTGTGGAGGACGGGAGGAGGGGAAAGGATGGAGTATAGTACAGTGGACCCTCGAGTTTCGAAAGGTTCTTACTTCGTAAACATCGTGTTTCGTAAGCTTTTTACGACTTTGAGAATCGTAAAACCGCTCGTGTTTCGTAACGTATTAGACCTGTCTGCCTGCTCCGCGCCTGCGCGGGACGCAGGACGCCGCCAGTGAAGCGTTGTTTACCATTGAGAGAACATTACCTAGCGCGCTCTTTCAAACATTCACACTACATTTGGTGTTTTTTTTGGTGCTTTAGTGATTGTCACTGTGAAATAAGTCACCATGGGTCCAAAGAAGCTTCCTAGTGGCACCCCTGTGGTAGCATTCATGGAGGGAGTGTAGCATTCATGCAGGGAGTGTAGCAGGCATGCAGGGAGTTTAGCATTCATGCAGGGAGTTTAGCATTCATGCAGGGAGTGTAGCAGCCATGCAGGGAGTTTAGCAGGTATGCAGGGAGTGTAGCATTCATGCAGGGAGGTTAGCATTCATGCAGGGAGTGTAGCATTCATGCAGGGAGTGTAGCAGGCATGAAGGGAGTATAGCAGGCATGCAGGGAGTGTAGCAGGCATGCAGGGAGTGTAGCAGGCATGCAGGGAGTTTAGCATTGATGCAGGGAGTTTAGCATTGATGCAGGAAGTTTAGCAGGCATGCAGGGAGTGTAGCTTTCATGCTGGGAGTGTAGCAGGCATGCAGGGAGTGTAGCAGGCATGCAGGGAGTGTAGCAGGCATGCAGGGAGTGTAGCAGGCATGCAGGGAGTGTAGCAGGCATGCAGGGAGTGGGGATTTCCCTTCGTAGAGGCTGAAGAATTCCTCCCCCAACAAGTGTTTAATTGTGATGAAACAGGCCTGTTTTGGAAGAAAATGCCCAAGAGGACCTTCATTACTCATTACTCTATCTTCCAGATGCCTGCAACTCTTCAATAAAGGTAAGTAAATGTATATATATATATATATTGTTTTTAATTATTTTATATGTGAATATTTTTTTGTGGAACGGATTAATTGTATTTACATTATTTCTTATGGGAAATAATGGTTCGAATTTCGAAAACTTTGTGTTAAGTACTAGCTCCTGGAACGGATTAATTACGATACTCGGGGGTCCACTGTATGCTAGTGTTTGGAAAGGGATTCCCCTTCCATTAACACTGCAGGTGGCAAGTTCTTTTCTGGGGTTACTGGCCTTTTTCTTTTAATGCCACTAGAACCAGGTTGAGAGTCACTGGACCCCTCTCTAACCAAAAATCTGTCCAGGAAGCTCTGTGTCTGGCGATTCTTTAACACATCCCTAAAATGAGACACCACTGTGTCATTGTACAGGTTGCCAGCACGGCCTGCAACAGCATGGTTAGGGTGATATTCATCCATAAAGCCTTGCACATCAGTCCATTTGGCACAGATCTCCCTAATCCTTGAAGAAGGCACCTTCTTATATCTCTGTTCCACCTCCTCCTTCTCTGAACCATTGTCCTGACCTGTGGTCTCTTGTTGCAGTTGCTGTTGAAGCTCTTGCAGAACTTCAGTGGTTAACTCTTCATTGTGCTCCTCCACCAACTGTTCCACATCCTCACCACTCACCTCCAACCCCATGGACTTGCCCAGTTCCACAATTTCTTCCACAACAGGCTCAGGCTCAGGGTTCTGAGGCTCAGCCCCAAAACCTTCAAAATCCCTCTCTAGGACACAGTCTGGCCACAATTTTCTCCAGGCAGAGTTCAAAGTCCTGGTAGTCACTCCCTCCCAAGCCTTACCTATAAGGTGTACACAATGCAGAATATACTGAGTATACTGATTTGCAGTGACATCTTTTAACCACTATGGGTAATGCTCCATCTGACACCCTCGGCTTTGTGCTAAATGACCCTAGCTGGCACTGAAGGCTGTAATGAATAGAAAGACAGTTACTCACCACTCAAATAATCACTCCCATGGTAGGCATATGGCCTTTAAAAGAAATGGTGAGGATTTAAACAAATTATTTTACTTTAAGGCAAGGCAGGACAGAGCATAACTACGTCTCCAAATTAAGCCGAAGAGTGAAGCTCTTAAACAAAATAAAATTAAGACAGAAGCAGTGGTGAATACTTACAGAGGTGTTGGGAGCTGCTAGTCAAGTGATTATTCCCTTGGTCAAAGCCTCGCACGTCACCTCTCAACGAGTGGAGAAAGGAGGGGGATAGCGGGAGCTAGACACTCACCCTTCCTTAACAAGCAGACTGCCAAACAAACTGTCACCATACATACATTCACACTTTCATTACTCCTATCTATGGAACTTTTCCCCTCACTTACTTCTTTATGTTCGATAAGTTTTGCGTACACTTAATTGTTCATCTGGCAACTTATGATTACTGCCTCAGAACAGTGTCGTTGCCAGCGGCCTCAACAGTGATGAAAAAAATTAACGAAAAGATTACCCTGTGAGAGACTGAGAGGTTGTAAATCACTAAACAATTAGTTAAGTCTACCAGATCATTACTCAGGGCATCAGAATAATCAGTGAATCATCAAAATACGTTGACTGCTGCTAATTCGACATAAACTTTGTAATATGCAATGATTGATGGATTGTGGAGAATCAAATTCTTGACCACATGTAACACACATTAAGAATTTGAAATTACAAAGAAGAGGGAAAGGCAGACATGGTTAGGATGTGTATATTATTACTATTATAATCAAAAGAAGCGCTAAACCACAAGGGTTATACAGTGCGGCAGGGCAGAATAGGATGCAGGGAGAATGGATTGTAAGAGGGAGATGGATGATTAGTAGGGTATGGAGTGCAGCAGGACAGTGGATAGTGCAGGGATAGAGGGTAGCAAGAGATCGAGGTAGAAGGGACTGAGGGAGGTGCTAAAGGTACAATCTTCAGAGTTTGTGTAGTAAGTCAGTTTCTGTCAAAAAGTTAACGAGAGAGTCAGGATTAAAGGAGGGTCCATCAGCAAGAAGGGAAGGTAAAGAAAGGGCCGCAGAGCGAAGACGCCGTTGGAGGTAAATCCTGCGGGCTCGTTGATATAGTGGGCAGTCCAACAGAATATGTCAAACAGACACTGGAACCTGACAATGCTCAAAGAGAGGGGCAGGGAGCCTCTCCATGAGATAACCGTGAGTAAGACGAGTGTGGCCGATGCGAAGACAGGAGAGTGTAGTCTCCCAACCTCGACATTGGAGACAAGAAGGCCAGAAACCTATACTCGGTTTAATAAAATGAAGTTTGTTATTTAGCAGGTCAGACCAGCGTTGTTGCCAATGGGTGCGAAGGTGGGTAGCAATGACCGCAAAATAGTCCGTAAAACGAACACTTCTATATGAAACTGGAAGGTCATGTACTGCTGACCGCACAGGAGTGTCTGCCTGTTCATTGCTTGTACGTCCACATGACCAGGGACCCAACAAAAAACAATATCTTTGTGCTTGCTAGAGATACGGCGTAACCAAAGTTGGATACGAAGAACTAGGGGGTGAGGTGTATCAATTTTACGGATAGCCTGTAAAGCACTAAGGGAGTCTGAAACGAACACAAATGGTGACACAGGCATAGATGCAATATGGATAAGTGCCACAAGAATGGCATACAATTCAGCCATAAATATGCTAGCCGAGGGTAATAGATGCCCTCGCACGACGCTGTCCAGAAATACTGCTGCGAATCCGAAGCCGTCAGATGACTTTGAACCATCGGTGTATACTGGAATGGAATGGGAATGAGAACGGAAGTGGTCTAAAAAAAAGAGCAAGAGGCCACCGTAGGTAGTTGGGTTTTGGCGCAACGTAGAGGAATAGAACAGACACGGACAGCAGGAACTTCCCAAGGGGGTAGGGGAAAGGGAGATGTCACATGAACGTATAAAGGTGGAAGCTGAAGGGAAGACAAGAGTGAATGTAGACGAAGGGAAAAGGGA